>VZSR01000055.1:4576230-4593876 GCA_013398615.1 Brachypodius melanocephalos | reverse complement strand
CAGGACAATTCTGCAATGTGTAACCTCCCATACTCATGTGGCTTTTCTCTTGACCACGCATATGGGTCATGGACTTGTGGATTAGGGTAGTACCTGGAAGATGAAAGCAAAAATCAAAGAACCTCGAAGGCAAAAAATCCTTTATCCCAGAGAGCAGAGGCACTCTTTCACATCTTCACTTACAGAGGGCTTCTTCTCACTCATGGGATCATCAAATCACAACTCTTAGTTCAATATTCACACAGTAAATCACAGATACTTTCGCTTTAAAAATCCACAAATCATCTCCCCAATGTGCATTGTCCACGATTTAAAGGAATCAGTCTGTTACTAAAAACTTCCAGAAGATTTCAGCCTAAACTTCAAGCAACTCCTCATCTCTCCTACTTAAAAAGTCACTCTCCATTTACTGACTTAGATAGCTTTATATGGTCCCTTTACATATCCTTCTTTGTCTCCTTTTTTTTCTTCTCAGAGGAAAGTTAAGAAAGAAAAACTTTCTCAGAGAAAGTTAAGAAAGTTAAGAAAAAAGCCTCAATCTGTGATAGGAAAGAGTTAAACTTGCCCGAGCTTGCTGTATTCACGCGGTTTCTGCCGCGGCAACACAAAGATTCCAAAATCATGCCGGGTGCAAAGCTCAGGAACAGCAGCGGGATCTCAGTCACCAAGCAGGCTGATGGATGCTTTTTTTTCTCTCTCACCAGCTCTCAGGCCAGAAGTGCCTGAGGCCAGCGACCGGGCCTGGCCCAGCTCCGCCGCAGCCTCAGCCAAGCGGCAGCCTCGCTCCCTTCCCGCCGGCAGCAGGGGAAGGACTGAGGGCTCTGCAGCAAGGGAAGGACTGAGGGCTCTGCAGCGGGGCAAGGACTGAGGGCAATGCAGCGGGGCAAGGACTGAGGGCTCTGCCGGCCGGGCCGCCCCCAGCTCGTGGGAAGCGACTCCCACAGGCCCGGGCCGGCCACCCCGGCCACTGCACGGTGTTACCTCACGGCCAGCCAGGAGAAAACAGGGCGAACGAAACTCGAGCTTGGTTTTTTAATATGGATATTGCCGAAGAGTCGCTGAGTGGTCAAACTACGTGCAAATCAGACAAACTGACCTCTGACAGGTCAACCCACAACACCTGGCAAGCAACAGCCCCCATCCTCCTGGCTGGAAAGAAGACTGACGTATTCCAAGTGTCAAAACTCCGTTTTTCAGTACTTCACCTCTCATGCAAAGGATTTGCCCACTGAAATGTTGGGGCTTTTCATCAAAGCAGGAAGCACTTGTGGATATCTGTCTTGGATTGTAAAACTCACCAGTAAAGCTGCTTTCCGTAGCAAAATCTGCTGCTTCAATCTTGCACTTGCTAATAAAATTCTCAGGTACAGCAAATAAAAACAAAGCAAGTCCATCAAAGTGACGCTGCAACTCTAGACTGCAATTTGCACTCAATTGCCCTGTCATGGATTCTAAGGTTTTGTCCTAATCCCTTGATACAATATCGTGCCTTGACACTACTTCCAATAACAGAGCACGTTTGGATGCTGCCTCTTTTATATCACTGTGTCATTTCAGGTAAAATAAAGCCTTATTTAACCTGTTCATTTGTTTGCTTTCGTGAATTAGAATTAAAACTACCACGAGTGACAAATAACTTAGAATGAAATTTAAGGCACATTAATTTTTGATGATTCTCCCACAGCTCATTTTAATTTAACTGTATGCATCATTTGCCTTCTTAATTTTTCCATTTAGTGAATTTATAAGCAAACAAATCTAAAATTCTTCTTTTAAAGGGAAAAGGTATCGAGTTAGTCCTTTCTTGCACGGAAATCACTGGTCATTTTCTTACAAGTAAAGCAGCAGGTAGTGAAAGAAGATTAACACAGACTGCACCCTGTGACATGGAAATAGATGGTTATTTTTGTCTCCTACAACCCCTCTTCTTGCTGAAGGCAATTACTTTTGTGTCTACTATATGAACCATAATTAACAACAAACATGTGGAAGCAGGAATTTAATTTGGATTCATATGGTATTTATTTATGAGTCAAAATTATCAAGTAGTTAGTATTTGAAGGAAAAGTTCTACTAAATCTGAGGGTTTAGGTTTTCAGTAATTATCTAATATTGTACTACTTTCCCAAACTGTCTCTTCACAAACTTTTGCTAGAACAAGCAAGTCTACTAAAAGATTTTGAGGATAAAACCCCTCATACAGTAAATATGGAAATTTCTAAGATGTCCTTTTTCCTCTTGAGTGCAAAATAAATAAAAATCAAGCCTTCAAGAGCATTTATCTAGCTGTACAAGCATGACTTACAAGAAGACTTCATTCCATTTTGAGCCTATTCTTACAAAATTGCATCTGGCACTCAGCTGCCAGAATTTCTATTTTGACATCTTGAAAGTACATAATATTGTATTGTTCTCCATGTGAAAAAGTGTTTTCTAATCAGCAGATTTCCCTGTTACACATTCCTGCCTGCACTTGTCAGCTCTCTCCAATCCTTGTAGCCCATTTACTCTCAGACTGCTGTAGGATAATATTAAATGCACTGGAGAGAATCGAATCTGAGAATCGAATCTCCAAAAATCAGTAATGTTGGTTTCGCTGCACATCGGATGATACCTGGGTGGTTCTTTTAGAAGGCTTTTTTGTCAATGTTATTTTTATTTGAAAAAGTTCCAGCCCTGCTAAACAAAGCCCAGATCCTTCTTTCTTTTTTCTTTTGGTCCCTCTTCCTAAATTCCAAAATTTAACAGATAATGAAAGCAGAAAGATTGTTCAAAGCACTGCTTTGATCTTGTGGCTAACATCCATCAAACTCTTTGAGAGCCTTGTGTCAGCCTGATTTCCCCTCTCCTGCTCATGAATCTCTGTAAAATAATTTCTTGAAGTGTGGTCTTGATAAAATGAGCCATGTACAACAGAGAATGGCAAAAACATGACATTTCTCAGAACAAAAAGTAAAACTGTGTCTATTAGGAGAAGTCTCAATTCTAAAACATTAACATTTTATCACCCGCTCACTAGAACTTCAAAATTCAATTCTGAGCAGGTAATTATTTTCCATTTATTTTAAGTCTGCCACAAGCAAGACAAGTAGTTTCTACAACTTTTGATACTTTTTCCTAGAGGAAGAACATTTGTTAATGCTGACCTTTTCTTGGGGAAGCTTTTGATTTTGACGAACCGAGTACATATTTGCTTGGGGGGTGGTTTTGGTGGTTTTTTTTTGGTGTGTTTTTTTGGTTTTGTTGTTTTGTTTTGTTTTGTTTTGTTTTGTTTTTTAAACAGGCATGTATCTTACAAAAAATTTGAACCAGCTGAAAACTGCAAATTGTCCCTCTCCTGATTGAGGTTCTGTCACTGGGCAGAGAGTGGGAGAACAGATTCTTCATGCAGCCACAGAGGATCCGTTATTATTTCAGATTATTTCAGATTGATTTGTCATGTTCTGCACGGCACCTTTTGAACTCCCCAGACTGAAAGGAAGGGCAAAACATAATATCCTTATAAATCTTGAAGGTTACTCCTTTCTTAAATTTTTTCCACTGTGTACTTGGAATTCTCTGAGTCATAACACAGCACTGAACCTTGATGATCCAATCTGCTCTGCATGGATGGCCACAGAGCATTCATTAAAGTGGATTCTCTGAAGTTTTCTTCAACCATGCAATTTGCAGCTTGGTTCTACACTGAAGAATTCACCTGAGCTTGCCTTTCTGACATTTATCCAAATCCAAACTCTAAAAACCTTTAAGGCTTTTTTTTTTTTTTTAAATATTACAATTTAAACTTGAAAAAATCCAGTTGAAGTTATTTCCAAAACAAGATTTGCAGTAGAAGCTGGCAGAGCCATTGCCAATGGCACTAAGCAGTGTCAGAAATACTTCTAAACTACACTGTCAGGGCAGCAGAAGTGAGTGACTTCAGGACAACCAAATGACACAATAAATATTAAATTCCTATGCCCCTATAGGAGAAAGAGAGCGATGCATCACTGAACCCACTGAAACTTTTTACACTTCATAGTTTGTACTGCACACTTTTGGTTATTAATGCCTGAAAATTAGGTCAGTACACACACAAAAACATTTTTTCATAGCACATTTCAAACCTAAATTCATACTGAATCATACACTGAGAGATATAACAGTATAAGATACAAGACGTAGCAGTATAAATGCCTACAAAGCAGCTATTATAAAGTCTTCCATTGGGGAATTCCTAATTAGTCTGTCAATTGTAAAGTACAAAATGTGTCAGTTTGCTATTAAAGAGAAAAAAAAATCCCAGCATAGTTCTCCCAACAAACTTTAGGGATGTTTAGGCAGGGGAGTGTCAAGGCAGCATGCTGAAAATTACAGGGGTGGAACAGAATTACAAACCCTGGTGCAACCTGATGAACTTTGAGAGGATTTCTAGGCTGGATTCAGTCCTGCAGACCCTTTTATGACTTTCTTGATCTCTGGTATTGCTGTTGAAAGCAAAGATCCAGAGAAGACATAGGCATCACCCTCTGAGCATCCAGTTTTCCAGAGCAGGCTATTGGGAAGATGTAATTAAGCACCCTCATGATTTTTTCTTCAGCTTGGATGCCTAAATTTGGCTCCTACATCTATGCAAGTGACCTATTTTTTAGATATGCTGAGTGCCTGCAATTCCCAACAATTTATGCAATCAATCATCATTAAATTGCATGAAAATACTGATGAAACCTGAGTTGCCCACAGGCGTTTATTTCTGCTCATTGTTACTGCTAGAGAAATAGCATTTATTCTGAGAAAAACTTCTTTAAAACTAAAGGACAAAAATGCATTTTTAAATGTTGAAGAGTTGCATACCTTGAATTTTGTTTCGGGAGGGAGGAAATATTCTTATATTACTCAACTGTAGCATATCACTGAATAATAAAATTAACCATATCTCCAAAATTTAAAATGATGAAAATATAGAGGACCCATAGCAGATTCTTGAAATAAGGTATTTTTGGACTGCACTTTTTGGATCAAAAGAGATTCTTTTGGAACAGCAGGGCAGACAGCACTTCACCTTCCTTAAGAATTCCCATCACCTGCTCTTTCCAGGACCTTAAGAGCACTGAATTTCCCTTCAGCCTTTGGTGAAAGCAACCAGAGAACTGATGCAAATGTGGATCATGGAAATGCAGGATTCAATGGATGGAGGAGCATTGCTTTATAACAACTGAACCAACCCAGAAGCTTTCTCACTTTTACCCTTCTGATCCTCTCCCCTTTCCCACAGGGGAGTGTGAGCAAACAGCTCCGTGGGGCTCATTTGACACCAGACCACAAAACCACAAAAATAAACACATTTCAACCAGGGAAACAGAAAACAGAAACTGGACTTCTCCAGGTCCATGGGAAAGCAGCCCTTCCAAACCTGATACAAATATATTTGATATGAGCACTTTTAGAAATGAGATCACGTGCACTCCTAATTTTGCACAGGCCTGATAAGAGCACATTTCCCTGTAGATGTGAGACACTGACACCCCTGAGACAACCTGAGCACCCAGGTGAACCAGGAGGGTTAATGAGTGTTTCACGGGCTCTCTATTCAGGGATCTGAATACCAGCATGTCTTGGTCCTTGTGGACACACCATGAATACAGAAACAAAGTTAATGACCTTTATTTACACCTCTGCTGACATTTTTCTGTATGCAGAGGAAAATCGTCAACATATTTTCTTAAAGGTCAAAAACCTTTGCATAATATATTTCACTGCATGGAGTGGATACCCTCTGATATAATTCAATTGCTGTATTTACCCTAAGAAACCGACTTCTTACACTTTTTAATGTACTGGTGTGTTTTCTTTCTTTTATTTCCCATTTTGGAATCATATTTTTTATTCTCTCAGCATATAGCAAATGCTTACTCTTCAGTTTGAGCTGACATGCTTTAATTTTCATGTTTCTCTATCCATTTTCTCTATCAGCATTTATTATGTTGTGATGAATATTACAAGTAATGGATACATCTTCAAAAACAGAGTCCTCCTTGTTTCTCTCTGCACATTGCCTTGTACTTACACATTCTTAGATACCCAAAGACTTAATTCTTTCTCTGATTAGTCAGGCTTGATGGAGATTGCACAGTGTTTCTAAATTCCATCCCAGAACAAAAACTGTGGTTTTGCACCCTTAAATCTTTCCTTTCCCTGCCAGCACAGGATTGATTTTAGGTGGTGCCTTGTCAAGGAATCTCTTTAGGTGAGAAATTAGATTAAGTAATCACCTAATATGCTAAATCCACTCCTTCATCCAAGTGTCCATAAATATTGTCACTTTTTTAACCATTCTCAGGGCCCAGGTAACTTAACCTCCTATAAATAATTTCAGTTTAATACATGTACTTTCACTGTTGCTTCATACTAAAGCAATTGCCATAATAACTGTGGCAGGAAGGAATATATTGGTGGAAAGAGCAAGTTTTGTTTAAATTCATGAACCTCTGCTACTGAAAATAATCACGAAAATGATCTTTGCAAAGAAGAGCCTGTGAACTGGCAAAGGGGGAGGTTGGTGGCGTTGAGCACAAACATTTCAGGAATTTGTGAGTGACCAGTCCAGCCTGAGAACTGTACCTAATTTCTAGGCCTAAATAAGGTCTTCAGTCACTAATTAATTACTGTGTTTGCTATTTTCCATAACAGTATGGTCTCCCCAGAAATGTACCCTGGGCAGAATGAATTGATCACTGCTTCATTTTCATAAAATTGCAAAATGTATCTTGACTGTACTTAGGTTTTTAGAGAAGAGGGCTGTATAAGTCACCAAGTCCTCAGGATGCTTTGGAAAAAGGGCTTGGAAAAGATCCTTATTAATATAATACATTAAATATAGTGTCAAAATAAAAAATAACAGAGATTAAATGAAATAAAATTGAAAGATAAATTAAGTACAGGACAAAGGCTAATAATGCAAAAGAATAAACAAGAAGTTTGGAGTTGTTGTAAATGAACTCCCTGCATTTCAATTAAGATTGATGAGAGTGACAGAGACTGTAAATGGTGTGATTTCTATTGCATTTTTTCCCTCTCCTCTGTAAAATTCTGACCTCAGCTAAGCTTTGTCTCTCAGCCATCTGGAACAAGGTTTTCCCTGTTGTTTTGCATGCAGGAGTTGATTAGGACAGACTTAGAGGCTGAACAGCAGATATCATAGCAGATTGGGAAACATCATCCTGCACAATATAACTGATTACAGTAAAAACATCTAATGCCATCCTTGTAAACCGGTCAAATACCTTCCCCTGATGTTCTTCTTGCTGCAGAACATCTCACTGCACTTTGCTTTTTCAGAAACAAGGGCACAGAAGTGGGATCTCTAAAGAAAAATGCTGAGTGAATTTAAAAAGCCCTAGTGTCAGTTCCATGCAGATGAAGGAAAAAAGGGTGGAGAACCATTGGAGTATCTTGTCCAGAGATGCTGTGGGGTTTCAGTCCTTGGAGATATTCAGGATATTCTGCTTGAGCAGGGATTTGGACTACACAACCTCCACAGGCCATTTGGAGTCTGTGACTCTCTGAGGAGAAGTGAAATAAATCAGACACAGCCTCCTGATAGGCAAGACAAAACCAACTCCAGGCACTTCAAGACAAGTTAAGGCAAAAACAACTTCACACCTTCCAGTTTGGAGGGATTGCCACTGCAATAGGTGTGTTTCTGCTCTAGGAAATACTGCAATTACTGGGCTACTGAGGTAGATTTTTGCTCTCATTCAAAAAAAAAATTAAAAATCACAGGTGTAGATGAATGATATATGAAAATATTCTATTTAATTTCCTGTGCATTTCTATTCACTGTACCTGTAGGATTCTACACAAAGTAACCTTTCCTCCTTTTCAATTAATTTTCTCAAATGTCACACATTTATGCTGTAAAATAATCCCCTGATCATAAATTCTGTGTTTGTACTGAATAAACTCTTCTTGAAGCAGCATGAGGAGCATAAAAGGTTTGGACGCCAACATTTCAGTATTTTTTATTTACACTTGTTATTTAGCATTTGGCAAATGCACTCCTCTGGGGCCTTTTACCCACATCCTCCAAATCAAGTAAAAGTCAGATTTCTGAACAAGGAAGAACTCCTGATCTGACCATGCTGTTGTACACTAGAGCAGTGTCTTTTTCATTCTGTTTTACAGTAGGAAAAAAAAAATCAGACTATTTAAAAATTATTCAAAATGCAAAATATTGCAACCATAGTGCTGAGTTGCACAGTCCTTAAGAATTTCACTGTGGTTTGCATTTCATTCTGGAAAGGTTGCATTTCTTTCAGGGAATTTAAGCTCTCTTAAGTTACACAGAAAAACTTAACAATGTATTTTTTAATATGTACCTTCTAAAAAGGAAATAGTCCAATTAGATCTTTATTCCCAAG
Organism: Brachypodius melanocephalos; assembly: GCA_013398615.1. Lineage (NCBI taxonomy): Eukaryota > Metazoa > Chordata > Aves > Passeriformes > Pycnonotidae > Brachypodius > Brachypodius melanocephalos. Next base: position 4,585,477 of record VZSR01000055.1, on the reverse strand, counting down.
TACCCACACTAAATAGCTTTGGGAAATCTTCAGGTATCCCTAGGAAACCCTAAATAAAAAATCCTGAGATGCATCTAGCAAGTTAACTTCTAATTCTCCTCTGTGGTTAGAGGTGGAACAATGAAAAGATGCAATGATATTTGCCAGTTTGCTCTTTTTTTACCCATCAGATCAAGATAAGGTGATGTGAGCTTGTCAATAATGAAAGTACCCCTTGTAATTTGTTACCCTTAGCTGAACCAACATTCTAAACACACATTATTAAAATTTGGTATTTTTGCACAAACCTTAGTTTTCCCTCTCATCATTCTTTCAGCTTAGCCTACACATCCCCATTAGTTGATGCATATGCTGCCCATCTAAAATGCATTTTTCTCTTTTTTTTCTTTTTTCCCTCACAATATTTAATTTATTCACAGGATAAAAAATGCATGAGGTAATAGACACCAAATCCACTTGGAAAAATATGCTGACAGCACTCTCACAACAATATAAAATTTGTGCTTTCTTGGTTTTGTTTATTTTTTTATGAATTCTGTGTGCACCTGATAAGCAGTGGATCATAGAGGCTCACACTTTTTACCACAACAGAAGCACCACAGACTTAATGAAATCCATATTTTGACTTGAGTTCAGCAGCTGCTGGAGGTCACTGAGTATTTTTAAATGCGAGCTTGTATCTTCCACGAGCCAATTCAGTGTATCTAACATGTACCCTGTCTAAATATTCTCCATCACTTCCTAATTATTTTCAGGATGTTTCCTGGCATGACAGATCATGCTAACAGCTTCATTAACTCTGCTGTGCAGCACCACTGCATGGACAGTGTGCACAGCCTCATCTAGGCAAGAAAAACTGTGCAGCTTCCCAACTTTCACAGAATAACCATTGCTCTCTCCCAGGATGCTGACGAGATTGGAAAGCTGTTTCAGGTGAAACCATCAGAACATTAATACAAACTGTTCTGGTTCTCGATACAGTTATTTGATTTTAGCAGCTGTGCCTGTGCAAAGCACTGCTGCTTTATTAAAGAAAACTGATAATGATGCCTTTGATATGATTCCTTCATTTACAGATAACACAATAATGGAACTTGGTGGTCTCTATTGGTAATCATGAAAATTTCATTCAGTCCATGTTTGGCTGTGAAAGATCTGATTTTTTCAGTAAATTTTTACCTAAACCCTCGCTGAAAGATGGAATAGATGGCCTAGAGATAGCACATCCTTTTCTTCCAGGAATATCTCAAATTGAAGGTTTGTTCATTCACCTTGCCAAGGCTAAATTTCTGTAGCCATGGATTACCACTAGTAACAGTTGCTGGAAGGAGGAACAGTTATCTTTCACTATATGACCTAAAATAATTTGCCAGGAGTTATTTTGTCTGCAAAGTAGCAATAAATAGCAGGAATCTATATTTCAGGCTTTCCTATCATTAATGGGCCCATCTGTGTTACAGTGTTTTAACCCAAGTGGTGACTTGTACATGGTGAATAAAATTGGAAATTTAACGATATTTTTAAAAAGAAAAAAAGAAAAAAGAAAAAAAGAAAAAAAGAAGAAAAAAAGAAGAAAAAAAGCATTGAGAGATTTCTTTTGACACCCTATTTAAAATATAAAATAGGAAGGAAAGATCAGCACAAGACAAGACACCCTTCCATGAGAAAACACACGTAACTGACCCAAAGTATTTCATGTTTACATTCCAACACCTTTTAAGAATGAAGCTGATGCCTGAGCTGATCTCTTCTCCAAGGCAGTGTTTTTTCCACCTGCTGGCAGAGTGCTATGTCAGACTTGATTATCCGGTCAAGTTTACACAACCTTGTCTCAACTCAGTTCATTTTGTGTGCAGTCCATGCATTGATGAATTGCATAATCAAACCGTGGCAGCATCAAAGGGGAATCGCCTCCTGGCCAAGCCTGGGAGAACTGTGTTCAATTGCCTCCAGCTCAAGGCAAAAAGCCAAATTCAGCTCTGGCAGAACAGGGAGACCTCCACTAAATCAATAAGATAATCAATGCTTTACAATTAGATCAATGCAAAGAACAGCCTGGCAAAAATCTGCATTGGACCTAGGTCCAGGTACATCCAGGGCTGAGTTTGTCCCAGGAATTTTTCATGTCTTTGAGCAGCTGTAGTGAAGCAGAAATTCAGAGCATTTATGGATCCTGCTGCTCCCAGCCAAAGAATATCAAGAGAGGCAGGAACAGATTTCACTGTTAGCTGACACTTCAGCCTTCTCTGTCTAATGAGAAGCACAGAAACCACAAATCTCATCTCAAGCCTGAAGCACTCACTGAGTACAACATGTGCTTTTGTTTGCAGAGAGATCAAAAAGGCTCAAAATTTGAGTCTATCAAGACATATCCATCAGCCAATCCTCAATATTTGCAGTCTGGACACCCACTTTAAGAAATGCTACAGCTCCGGAAGAGCTTCTGAATGATGAGGGGTTTTTGCAGAAATTCTGAAACCTTTTAAGAGAGTTTTAAGATTTATGCTTCTTTTTTTTTTTTCTGGAGGAGAAGGAAAATACTGACAATACATGTTATTTTAGCCGTGATTTAATTCCCTCAGGAGAAAAAAAAAGGGAAAAACAAAAATGAGGCTGATTTCAGAAAAGTCTTTGCCAGAAAAAGTAGGGAATTTTATACAGAATTGTGTATTCTGCACAGTGTACAGTATTCTCATGTTCTCTTTCTCTGTCAGGAAATGTCCTTTGAACTCAAAGGCATCTTCTCAAGAATCAGAGTCCCATCATGCTGGGACCTGTGTATTGGCAGAAAGTTGTACTCCCCTTGACTTCAGAGCTGTGTATGAGCACACTGACTTCCATATGGGATTGAATGAATCTGAATAAATCCAGGATTATTTATTATATTTATATAATAAATATAAATAATGGAATAATAAATATAGCTATATTATATTTATTATTGTAAACAAATTTGAGATCCATATTTCAAAAATCACCTGTGCCACAGCACAGCAAGTGCTCTGGTAGCCTAGGGGAAGGCTCCAAATTTTTACTTAAACCAGAAATCTTTTCTCTTTTCCAGGTGTGAAAATATCAATGCTGCTAAATGTACTCCTCTAATATCAGGAAGAGACAAGATAGAAAATTAGTCACCTTAAGTGGAAACCTGAGTCAGTCCAGGGTATGTGCTTTTGCTGAGGTAAAGCAGAATTTGCAGCTTTCAAGGTTTGCCTTCAGAACTGTTTTTTAGAGGAAATTGAGACAAATGTGTTGCTCTGCCAATACCATTAAGATAAAAGGAGGCTTGTATTAAACAAGAGTGTTGTACTTAAATCCAGTTAAAGCTGGCCATCTTAACCTACCCTTTGAGCAATGAAACCACCCTGGTCCTTTTCTCAGGAGTCTGGCTGAATTTTATTAGCGATTTCTGAACCACAAATGTTCTGAGCTGATTTGGGCCAGCTGCCCTTTAATCGAGGCCAGAAGGCATTAACTCTTTCACTGTGCAAAACTCATCCCAGGTGTGCTGCTTCTGGTGACAGCACACACCCAAAGTGGTGGCAACACTGGCCAGTGGGGGACTGCACAAAAACATCAGTAAAAGCCATCAGAAGGAAAAGGGCAGAAGGAAAAAGTCCTGACCACAAGCATCATGTTCCCCCTCTGAACAGGGAAAGATATCTGCAGGTTTTGCAAAGTGCTAAGTCACACACTGAGGCACATCAAGCCAAGCCTTTTAGAAGCCTTTTAACTCAGGATGCCTTAGCGAGGATACAGAGTCCCAGTAAGAGGCAGCCATTCGCTTAAGTGGGGCTTCTCACATGATCAAGTAATAATCAGAGAGCTCAGCTGTGATCCCTGTTCTGATCCCAGCCAAAGGGATCGGGGGGGCAGAGATCAGCGTTGCATAAAGGGCTTGTGCAGCAGATCCTGCTCAGAGAGCAGCGGGAGCATCATCCTCTGCCAGGATTAAACCTCCCCAAAGGAGGGGGCAGCTGGGCAGGGAGGGACAAAAGGAGAAAGGAAGAAAGTTTCTTGAACAAACCAGCCAGGCTGAACAGGGCAGGATGAGAAACGAGGCTGCTTATTAAATTGAATGACTTAAAGTGACGGAGAGTTTGATTTTTTCAGAGGGTCTGTAGCACTTAACCAAGATGCGTCCTCAATGAACACTGTCAGCTCATGCCTGCCCACATCCCTACCCCACCAAATCCTCTTTCTGCTCATCCTATTAAGAAAACCACCCGTGCCCCAGGTATCATAACATTTCACAAAATCTATCTGGAATATAAAAAACTCAAATTTATACTCTTGGGAGTGTACTCAATTCCGAATATTTTTTGCCTTCTGACAAGGTCTGAGTTTTTCCCAGTTGTTATCAATAGAAAAGGAAACAGATCATGTGAAGACTGCCTGAGGAATCAAAAACTTTTAAGAAGCAGCTGGAAAAGGTTCCCACCAAGGGATTACAACAGATTAACCTCAAAAGAGTTCATTCTTCTCACGGGTCTGTCTGCTCATAGTTAGGTAGCACAGATTGGATATTAATAGATGTACAGTAGATGCAGCAGTTTCCCAAGGTATGTGGTTATCCTTGGCCACCTCTCTGGGAGGAGAATCAATTCCCTTTTTGCACTAAGCTTCCCTTTAGCTCTCCTTCCCAACTTGTTGAAAACAAACCAAGGAAAAAACACACAGCAAATCCCTTGGAATACCTATATGGACACACACAGATGTACAGGCACATGTGTATCCCCTTCATGCTGGATTTCCACAGCATACATTGAATTTACTGCTGTACCTTCTACAGAGACCATTGACTACACAATTTAATACACCTCTAATTTTTACCCTGCTTCTCTAGGAGATTGTCCAGCAAAGCACATTAGCAAATACAAAACAAAGCTTTAAAATTTTTTTTTTTCATTACCAGACATAATCTGGTCAGTTATTTCTACAAGGAAACCTTGGCTATACTCGCAGGTCACCCATAATTAGCTTGTTTTACATGTTCAGAATTCAGAACCAAACTTGTTTGGACAAGACACAACAGAGAGGCTCCTGGAGATCTGAAATCCTCCCCGGGACCTGCAGATTATTAGTATTCCTGACACACTTTTTAACTCACAACTTCCAGTGTTCAAATTCAAATATTTTGTTTACTGATACCCTTGTTAAGTTTTACCAGCCAGCTTAAGATTTAAGCTGTTTCCAACAACTGGCTCAATGTAGAGACACATTTATTTTAAGACACATATTGCATATGCTTAAAAGAAAAATGGAAAAGATAAAAATATTCTTCTCCCCTCCCCTCAGAGCAGATTGGTCACCAAAAGAATTTAAAATCCTGTTAAGGGGAATTTATGCACAGAAAAAAAATATTCCTGGTATGTGCATTTTAATTAATCACCTCCATAAAGCTCAGGGCCATCTGTTCAATGGATGGTGAGGAGAAAAAAGACAAGATGAGATTGGAGAAGACAATTGTGGTGGGATTCAAGTGTGGCAATTGAAATACAAAGATACTTGGCCAGAATATATAAGAGAATATTCTCTTACTTAAAAGAAATGCTCACAGAATACACAATTATTTTTAGGGGAACAAATTGCTAAAGCAACAGTAGGTTCTGTTACAGCAGCAATCAGTTTTCTATTTGAAATGCTGACAAAACCTTGAGTACAAAATTCAGCTCTTACAGCGATGACCCAACCTGGACTGCATCCCAGGACATGGAATGGGTGGGTTTCACTGGAAACTGCCTCTGGAAACCTTCATTTTCTCCCAGCCTGGCAAATTCTTTGCAAATATAAAAGCCAAAATGTCACCTTCAATCCCATCGCAAGTAATACATCACCTGTACTTCACATGGAAGTAACACATGGATTATAAAGTTGCATCTATTTCTGAAGGCTGCTGATCCTAGCAGCAAGCAAAGATATTATCTTCTGGATTTTTATTTATTGGAGGAACAAGGAAAACATAAGAAAGCTGAGAATTCAGTCTTATCTTATATTCTTCCAAAATGGTTAATTCATACCCTGAATAATAAATGACAGAATTTCTCCACCAAGGTTATGTTTGGAGCCTTATTATCTGATATAATTTCCCAAAAATAACTGTATACAGACAAACTACTATTCCCACTACCTAATTTGATATAGCAAAGCACATATTAACCTTTCTTTCATATCCTTCACAAAAAAAATTGAGTGCTGCACTGCATTCTCTGGCAAAAATTGTTAGTCAGTGTACATATTGATATAATTGACGTGTTGAATTGATACTTGAAACAGCTCACAGCTGGTGGCTTGCTGAGTGAGATTTTATTATTTTTCACATCACAAAATGCCTGCTCAGAGATTTTTTTCCTCGTGTGCACATTTTTGCTGTTTGGAAAAACTAACAACTGGCAGGCTTTTGAAGTGTTCCACGGTAATTAATGACTCTGATTTACATGTCTACAGGACACTGCACAGACACATGTCAGGCTGCAACACTGAGTGCTTAAAAGCTGTGACTCCCCCACCATCAGTCATGGGTTTGCACATAACAGATACAAAAATTTTTACCCAGCTCAGCTATGGCAGGCAAAGTGACAGACTTTGCACCAAAATCCTCTCTGCACATGGCAGGGAATCAGCCAACCCACAGCTCATAGGGGAAGCCAGGACATCACCTGATGCATTTTTGGGATAAACCAGAGCTGTCAGAGGGTGCTCATTGCTTTTGAGATGTTTGGCTGCAGCTGCTGTGTCACTTGGCACCAGCAATAAAAGCCAAACCCCCTTTTTATTGAGCCACAGCCCAACTGCAGCTGGCAAAGCCTTCCAACCCTGAAAATCTCCCCAAACTTCAGTTTTTATGCAATTCTGCAAATGCACTAAGATTATTTTTCTTTATTTTCTGGGGAGTTTTTGGTTTCTTTGTTTCAAGTCCTTCTTTACATATGATCTTTACTCATTTTTTAAACAAATTGAATAAATTGGGACTTACCAAACCAATCTGACAGATTTTCCACCTTGTGACAGCTTTTTCCCACCTTGAAGCAAATTCATCCCAGGATGGAGGAGTCTTAATACTTCGTTCGGCTTTCTTCTCTAAGATTTTAATACCTTATACATGAAAAATAACAGAGAAAATATGAAAATGGGGCAGTCATATTTAAGCTTGTATTTTAAAAACAGCAATCAGAATTGTGTGATTTTTGTGCTCTCTCTCCCTCCCCAGTAATGTCACATTTCTTTTTTTGCTTAAAGAAGCTTAGGAAGAGCAGAGTGCAGTGGGAAAAGCACCCCATGAAATCCTGCAATTCTTCCACACATCTACCCCTCTTAGGAGTGCATTTTCTCATCTCTGCTACTAACAATATCTTGTGTGGGTTGCAAATGTCATTGTGAAATATTAATTTTTTAAAAAAGAAAAATTATTCTCAAAGAAATCCGAGGAAAACCACTCGCTTTAAACATTGCATTTCAAGAATTTTTTCCATCCCACAAATAAAACAGTTTTTCTAAAAGCACACGGACTAAGCCTGGTGGGTGAGTCACAAAGAGCTCACAGAAATGTGTTTTTACAGGTTTATAGTTGAGACCAAATTAAACTTGACAGTTTCCCTTAAATTAAATTACTACGTTAGAGATCATAGCTTAAATAGTGCTTGGTAAAAAAAATAGTTTTCTTATCCTCTAAAAAAGTTCAGAATTAGGGAAAAGAGATCTTACTTTTCACCTGAATGAAGTAGATCTATCAAGGTAAGAAAGAACAAGTGGATACAAAATGAGAAAATAGCTCTGCATTCATTTAAATTGTACTTTCTAGGGTGATAAGGGACTTTTTTCCTGGACTTTTTCTCATGCTATACGGGCCAATTTTAAGGTTTTCTCCCCCTACATACGCTAATTTATTTTTTGTAACAACATGAGAAGGAGAAATGCATGTTAGGTAAGAAAAGGGGAGCAAGGAAACTCTACTAAATCAACACTGGTTTAGACCCAAGGACGAGAGGAGAATTATTGGCACAGCTTCCTCAGTAAACACCTGCATGATCTCCTTGCTTAAAGCAAAATAGAGTTGCATTTGTCTCTTAATCATCAATTAATTAATTCTACGTATTTATAAACTTCATTATTACTATGACATCCTTTGTTGTATTCACTCCTTTCCTAATAATTAAATGCTTGTTTGTGCCCCCAAGGCTATTAAAAGATATCCACAAGAGTAATTATGAGGACATTCCAGAACCTTTTACCTCAGAGGAGATAAGAGATTTTCATGAAAGTGTTTTGAAACGTCTTTCACCATTTCAGAGCTCATAGACTTTTTATACATATACATATATATATATATATATATATATATATATATATATAAAACAGCTAAATGGTCATTCCAGCTCTAGAAACGTTAAGATTTTGAAAGACATGACACAGGAGGGAATAAGGGTCCTATGATGATGTGAAATATTGAAGGAGAGAACACTTTCAAATCCTGGTGTCATGATGACAGGAAAACTGAAATCCATGGCTGTGAACAGCCCAGTGGCAAATCAAATCCAAAACTACCTGTCTGTGAGAATAGTAGAATTTGTACAGATTATCTTAGACCATCGTGAACAAACAAACACAGAAGTGAGAGTCATTTGTGCTTGATTTTTATGTCTTGACATTAACAGTGCTTTTAAGTGGGATTTTTTTTTTTTTTTTTTTTTTTAAAGATTAATAAATCAAGTTACACACATAAGCAGTCCTGTAGCAGCTTTCACACGCTCTGGGCAATTAAGCTTGCACAGAAGACAAACAGGCAAACTGTTCCAGCACGATGAAATACTAAATTTTCCACAATGAAGGATCTGCTGCTGCCTGGCATTGAAGGGGAGGGAGGGAGTGACGGGGAAGTGGATCAGGAGGGAATTCCAGCGGTGATTTACTAACACACTCAGGGAGCATTTACAGCCATTAAGGCAATCCTTCCTCCAGAGGCACTCCGGAGATTCCTCCAATGCTCCCACCGGGATTGTTGGGAATGAATCCTCACAGCCTAGCAGGGTTATTATGCTTTGACTGTTTGCATTGTTGTCCCTCTCTCCCGCACAGAAGTGTAATTGTCATTACAGCTACAGGGGTGGTGTAGAAGCCAGTATAAGGAAAGGAGAATTGCAGGATTGCTGGTCTGAAAAATTAGGATAATTTGCAATTGCGATTTGCTGTTGCGAAGTTGCTCAGAGGGTCATCCACGTGGGAAATACTAAAGGTGAGAAGGCTTTCA
>VZSR01000055.1:4518039-4576011 GCA_013398615.1 Brachypodius melanocephalos | reverse complement strand
GTAGAAGCAAGCATTGTTTAAAGCAGATATACATGTGCTTTTAGTGATGGGCTAGAACAATTTTCTGTAAGCTTTAGCAATATGTTATTGGCAGTAAAACTTTTAAAAATCCCCTGTAACAAAGAAATCTTGGGCTGCTGCTGGCAAAACACGAGCAGTTGCCATCTTTCAATTGTCTCAACCTGTCATGAGGCTGTTGTGGCAATAAAGTCTCGGGGAACATCTCACATTAGTCCTGTCCCATTCCTCCAACAAACCCCCAGCAGAGGAGAATCACAGGGATGTAATTCTCATTACAGCTACAGGGGTCCTGTAGAAGCAGTGTAAGGAAAGGAGAATTGCAGGTTGCTGGTCAGTAAAATTAGGGTCGTTTGCAATTGCAGTTTGCAATTGTGAAGTGGCTCAGAGGGTCATCCTCGCCTAGGAAATGCCAGCTGTCACCACGTGGAGCTGATATGCACATTTATGATTGAAAAAAAAATAGAATTCAAAAGGGAACTGAGTGGGCAGACCAGCAATGGCCCTTTTGACTCCACCACTGATGGTAAATAGAGGCAACCAAACAGCGAGTGCCTGGATAAAGGAGTGTCTGACCTATTTCTGGCCCATTTCTTGCCTCTTTCTGTCACACTGCAAGTTCTGCTACATGGAGACACACCACTGCTCAAATAAGCATCTACCCAGTTACTACAAACACACTGGAAATGCATTTTTAATTCCCAAACAGACTTCCACTTCGATCAAATAAAGTATTAAAAGCCATATTCTCTACTCACAACTAAGCCTTTCAAAACAGGGTAACACACAAGCTGATATTTAGGGCACATATTCCTCTAGACAGTAAAAAATGAAAATTGGGATTAATGAAACAAAGCAAATTATTCATTTCTCTCAAACCCTACCTAAAAGCTGCATTTTCCAGGCAAGACAAAGGGCATACATGGATCACACATGAAATATTTCTATATACAGAAGTCAGAGCTTTTTTTCCTGCATGTTGTTGCTGGATGAAAAGCACATTTTTCAAAAGATAAAAAAAAGGAAAATGTAAGAAAAAAATTATAAAAGCAGACAGAACTTATTTGTTGAAAGACCATAATTGGTCATAGTATGCAACATTCATTTAGAAACTGTCTTGGGCTTGCTAAATTATACATAAGGCTCACAAGGGATGAAATATTTGAAGAACACAGGTGTTTTTTATCCTCAGAAGCTGTAAAAAACCCCTTCTTCACACTGCAGAAAGCAAAATGTGCCGTCAGTGTGGGTGGAGCAGTTAAAATGAATGTCAGGTATTACAGTATATAAAAGAGCAATCCACACTTCACAAAAAACAGGTGGATAAATGGATTTCCTCCCTTGGTTTGCCACAGTCAGAGCTGGTTGGGTTTTAGTGTTGTAGAACTTTATAAACATGGTTTTTGCCTTCTCTTTCTCTCTGTCACACACACAGAGGTCAAAGAGAAGGAGCACCTTGAGTAGCAGTCAGATATTTTCTGGGGATATAACTGGTGACCTATGATCAGCTGTGGATATTAATCTAATGAAATGCATGCTCATGGTTAAAAAAATTCTGTTTAATAGCCACAGAGTACTCTCTGATAGAGCAGTATCACAGGGTGGTACTGATTTAAGTAAATTATATTGCAATTACTGAGGTAATAATGACCTGAACAATACTGAGACAGGAATTTTTTTTTCCCCTGAGTTCTGGATTTGGTCATACACAGACTTTTTTGTGGTTTTGGGGTTTTGCTTTTTTTTTTAACATTACCTTTTAATTATAATTCTTGTCCTAGGAGTGACATGGGAAATGCCACTTCAAAGAAATGAATTAAATATGTTTGTGTTTATATTGTAGGGGTAGTTGATTGGCAGATAAAGCCTCTTCCTTTTTGGTCACTGATAGGGATTAAAGTGAATCCTGTCAAAAGTGAAACAAATTTTTCAGTGCTGTGTGAAGCAAGGTAATACCTTCGTTGTATTTATAATAGCCAAATGCTGACGTTCAAATAAAAATTTAAAAAACCAAAACAAACAAAAAACCCCCAGTTAATGAAGATATTTCAGTTTTAAGAGAATCTAGAGAAATTCCTGGCCTTGCACCTCAGATTTATGCCATATTTTCAGAGCTCTTTCCCTCCAATTCCTCAGCTTTACAATGCAGAAACCTCACATGGCTACATCTTAATCTACCTGACAGTCAACAATTGGAAAAGAAAACCACCAAAAACCAAAAAAGGAAAAGGAAAGAATAATTCTGATTCTAAACATCACACATTTAAGCCCTTTATCAGTAAAAGTAGTCATTGTCAGCCCCACCCAGTAAAGTCCTTGCCTGTGCAGCTCTGAAACACTTTGACCTCAAATTCTGCTTTTCAACATGGGAGATATAAGAATATAAAGAAAGAAGATTCTAAAAATTCTTTTCCATTTGGAGAAAATGAAATACACACTTCTCTTCCAGATATAAAAAGCGTGTTTTGCTCTGATCCAATTTCTTTGAGTTATATTAAAATGCTTAGCATACTGCCTTATTATATATACCCAGTGTAATTTCATAATATGCTATTTCTGTGAAGAGATTAAATTATTCTGCTGGATGTCTGAAATGTTTAAGAGAAGGATAAATCCCATTATGGCCTCTGCTCACATGACTTTTTTTTTAATACCTGTCAAAAGATTGCAATTGTGTTGAAGCAGTTGTTTTGGAAAAAATATTTTCGAAAACTTTGAAGAGATTCAGCTGTGGTTCCATTTCATAGTAACCAGGGTCAGTGTGAAATATTTTTGTCACACAGGCACAGGGATCAAGAGTAATGAAATATAAGGCCAATCATTAGTATTTTTGGATTTCATTGCAGACATCAGGGCATCCAAAAATTATCAAAAAAATAAGGAAAATTTCATTCTTGTTATATCAGTGGCAAATTATTTTTCATCAACTCAACATTTATGCATTTTTATCAGTAGATTCTACCCAGAGCTAAGAGCTGCTTTACATTTTGCTCTTTTGTAAATTTACACAAATGCAGAAGTCGTTTAAGTTAGAATACATTAATCATAACAACATTTTTGAAACTCCAAAGAAAACAAGGAAGGAAATATTTTTTAAAAATACAATTTACTACAGCTCCAGCAGCCTAAACATCATTTTAGATCAAAGAAATTTGAAGAGCTTCAACACCTTTTGTTGCTGGTAGGGGACCAATGGATATTTCTGATTCTGCTACAGTGAACTTAAGGGCACAAAGATCAGATGCAGTTTAAGGAGGTGTCTGCCTCCATGAGAGTGAAGCTTAGCACCCCAAATTGGAAAGAAATTAAAGCAACATTACTTTTTTATGTTGATTTCTGGTTTTTTTTCTGATTTCTCACTCAGGAAAAATATAGTTACAAAATGCAGATGTAAACACTGTATTGTAAAAGTATGTATGTTAAACAAGATAATAGAAAAGTTTAATAACGAGGCTTTGTGCTTTTGTTTATAGAAGAGTATAAAATGTTCCTGAACAGCAAAAAATATGCAACAAGCACCTATTATTGGATATAAGGTATATACATGGAATTTTAATGATTGGTTTATGCAAATGTCTGTAAGCTCTTAACAATTTGCTGTTGGTTAGAAAACTTTTAAAAGGTTTTGAAACAAAGAGAATTTCCCTACTCTAGGGGAAAAAAAAAGGAGAAACTCTCTCAGATCAGAGTCAAATGAAGGAGATTGGCAAACTGCTAATGCAGCCGTCAACAACATTCAGAACAAAATTCAAATTACGGCTGTTACCTGGTTATTCCATCTAAAAGGTCTCTCCCTGTGTCCAGCTCATTTGCTGATATTGGATATTTTCTCAGAACACATTTCCACAGGGATTCTGCCTTCCTCCCCTCTCTGTGGCTCAGGTTTCATTTGCTGGGAAAGGACCATTCCCAACGGGAGTACCTGAGATTTGATAACTCAGCTTGTTCTGGGAGGACTGTAGATGGAATTAATTTATCCTTAATTCTTTTACTGCAAAAGCATCCTGATTCTGGGACTATGTCTATGTAGGCCTTGAAAATCAGGGCCTAGAGCAACTTCAGCTAAAGTATTGTCGGTATAAAAACATCATTTTGCTGTTTTCTATACAAAAAATTGAAGCTCAACAGGTCTTCAGAGCCCTCCTCAGCTTGGACAGCTCAGAGCTTCTGACACCTTGTGCTGGACAGGGATTCTGCTGCACAGACACCCACACAGTCACCCCCCAATAACAAATATATTATTTCCTTCCTATCAAATTCCTTTGAAACAAGAAAATACACGTAAAGCTTCCTTATGGGAGGACTTTAAAGTTGATGAAGCCAGATGGTTCCAAAGACTCCTTCTGCAAATTCATTTCTTTGTAAGAAAGGAGGAAGGAAAAAAAAAATCCTACATTAATTCTCCAGAGCTATTAAGGAAACAAGGCTAACCTCCTTAAATTACTCAATGGCAATGAGTGTCTCTCAAAACATCTTCAATTAAGTAGTTTAATTTTCTGAACCCAGCTACTATCATCCCACACAAATTTTAGATTTTTTTTTCCTTTTCTAATTTACAATATAATTATAAATTAAAATCTATATTGGGCCAAAGGTTTAAAATGTTATGGCTGTGTACTTGTTCTGAAGTGGGAAGCAAGACTTCTTTTCAGCCAACTACAGGCTTTTTATGATCTTCAGCAAGTTAATTAACGACCAAACAATAAGAACCTTCCAGCTTTTTCTTTTTACCCTTTGGTTTATTAATACATATTTAGCTTTTGGGGCCAGAAATCTTTTCTTATTAATTCTACATTCTAAGCTTGATAAAATAGGCATTCTTTCTACAATACCTCATTTTACCTCAATACCCACACAATATAGTAAAAAAGGAAAAACCTCCTAAAAAGTTGCCTGCAGGAGAGAACTAGGAAATTCAGATAAGTTAAAAAAAAAAAAAAGAATATTTTTAAAAAGTGCACCTTTTCATTCCTTGATAATATGAAATAATTTTAGTTCATTTTGTAACATTTTTGTTACATTCTTTCATCTTTCATTCATAACATTCATTCAGCATTCAATAAGATTCATTCATCCACATGAAAGCAACCTATTGTAAGGGGAAAACTGCAGTGAGTAAAAGGGTAAATTGTTCAGGTACTGTTTGCAATAATTTAATTTGTCAAAGGCATGGAAGGATATCAAGCACAGTTTTGACTTCAGATGCAAGGTAGGGAAGGGAGCCACACTCTGGTCAGAACCTCCAGGCAGGACAATTTAACATGTAAAAGCAGGTTTTTTGGATAGGATAAAGTGCAGATAGGCATGGAATGAAGAAGAAGGAGAAAAAAAACCTACTCAAAACAAAATACTTTCCCCAGTGACAGCTGCACATATATTTACCCACCACCCCTTCATTTAGGTGGAAGTCTGTCCCTCTTTTTGCTTGTGTCAACATGAAACTCTGCAGGCATTAGATTGCTGTTTGAGAATGTCACACTGTCAAGAAGTGAAACAGTGATGAAGGCTGTCAGAAAGGGAAGGAGGAATATCTATCATGCTAAGGAAACCAGACAAATAATAGATGACAGAATGTGTCCTGTGAAACACTGTTAGGAGCATAATCTTCAGGAGGACACTGGATTTGGGGCAGAAACAGAAATCAACTTAAATATTCTCATGTGCTCTTAATGTCAACTACAATAAAAGTGCAGAACATTTTGAATTTAATGTTACAAACTTTCCCAGAAAAATTATTTGCAAAGAGCAGACACCAGCTTCAAATTCAATAGACTGATAGGCTGTCTAAAAAGTGGCAAGGAAATCCTGTAAAATTCCTAGCTATATCTTCACAGTTCTTGTTCCACCCCTGAAATTATCCTTGAATCTACTCCATTATTCCTAGCCCTTAGATGAAAATATTTCCCTTTCCCAACCATTATATATTACATTAAACACATCTATAATTTCAGGCACAGGTGTAATGAGGAAAAAAATAACCCCGCTGCCTTAATCAAAGGCAGGTTATTTCCACAATCTAGAGCTAATCTGAGAGCAGACAGATGGCTCCAAGAAACGCTGCTTTTATCACACACCCGACAGATGTTTCTAAATGGGTTTTTTGGTAATTGTCAGATAACCTTGCCTCTCTTGTGTGTGAAGTCTCTTAGCTTCTCACTTTCACTGTTGCCATCTTTGTCTCAAAAAACTGAAGCTGACAGCTTGAAGATGGCAAAGTCTTCGCACTGGGGAAGGTTCATTGAGCTGTGGGAAGGAAAAGCAGCTCCAAGAAAGGGACTGTGAAGCTGCCTGAGGTCAAGGAGGGAGTGCTGGAGCTGCCTTCAGGTAACACAAAGCAGCTCAGGTGTTGTCCCCATCCTTAACTCTGGAAACACATCCCTAAATAAGCTCTGAATTTTACTTTCTTCACTGCTTTAAGGAAGCCAGAAACATTACTGCTGTAGTAGCACTCTCAATTTGAGATGTAAAGAGCAAACAGAAGATTAAGATTGCAAAGTAAAAAAATCAAGTTAGGTGCAGCAGACCCTTAGGAAAACAGACACGTGGTACCTTATACAGATGTGTGAAGTCTGGCTGCAAACATTGGAAAGGGTGGCAAAATCTCGTGGTAGGAGAAAAAAGCACAGAACAGTGCCTCAAGGACTGAAATCTATCAATCTGCATCTAAAGATCATGCAGGCTCTGGAAATTTTACTGATAAGAAAAACTGAGATGATGGATTAATTATATAAAGCTACATAATTCTATGAACTGTTAAATCAATGAAAAAAATACAGATCTGTTCTTCTGGTGAAGATTTTTTGACTTAAGTCCAGTCACACAGGAATTTTTGAAACATTCAATAGTAGTATGTATTATTTGTCATCATTATATGCTTTTAAATATTTGTTTAGCACACCTCCTGCCGTAGTCTTTATTCTCTCCTTTTAATACCGTAAAATTATTTAACTTACTGTACACAATACATATTTAGCAATTTTTTTTCACAAAGCTGTGAGTTTTGAAATTAGAGTTTCTTTTAAAGCCTCACCACTTAATAACCATGAAAACCAGTGTATCTGAGAGATCTCAGTTATTTCACTGTGCAGTTAAATCATAGTGATATTATGCATGCTGGCAAATACTAAAGCTAGGATTGACCCAGCCAGATTCATCCATGGTAAAACTCTGACTTAAACAAAATTCTGTACATGCTTACAAAAGTATGAAATCAACACTGCTTTCCTCTGGTGAGAAAACAGGTACTCTTGGGTCTTTTTGGGGATTTTTTCAGTGAATGTTTGAGCAAATCTATAATCCACTTGGTGCAATGGCCAGGTAATTACCTATGTTTACATGAAAGAAAATTATACACACAAAAATCAAAGTTTGTTTTTATGTGTTTATGTATTTTTTTCCAATATTTCTTAGAATGGAAAGTTACTAGAAAAACCAGACTATCTCCTGGCAATAAGATAATAGTAATTTGGAGAAGAGAGAAGACAGAGTAATTATTTCCTGTGAAGAGAAGTGCACTAAATAGATGTGAGTGCAGTAATTGAGATGAAATAGAGCATTTACAAATGACACTGAAGAGCAGGAAAAGTTCACAAAGCTCTTCTGAGGAGAGTTCTTTCTGTGCCTGTCTGCAGCAACAGCTCCAGAGGCATTCCTTGGGTTGGTTTCTATCGCAAGCACTGAGTTTCTTTCCTTTCTGAGAGCCAAAAGTCTTGATCTTGTTCAAGGTTTGCAATGACAATTAAAATGAAAATTATCAATCAGCTGTGGCTGCGTGATTCCATCTGTAAATTGCCCACCTTTGAAATACTGATATGTTACATTTATAATCACCTTAGATCTTCTAGAATCAATATCTTATCCAGGTTTCTCTGCTATCCAGGGACTTCTGTATTTGTGTAATGGAATGGAAAATGGACATGTGTGAAATATGTACTTTTCACAGACTTCTCCCTAAAATCATAATTCTCAATCTGCAAGGTTAGATTAATAAGCAAGAGGTTTGAATTGCCCTGAGTCAATGAAAACCAAGCCCTTTAATTATCTGCTGAGTGTTGGAAATTCCCATGCAGACAAGCACAACTTTAGCTGCAAAACAAGTACAGAGCCCAGGCCCAAAAAATCTAAAATCAAAGTTATTCCACAGGTTTCTCATTTCTTTATGCAATCATACAGAGCTGAAATTATGTGCATTTAGATTAAGGCAGAGTGACAGGACAGAATATAGAGTAATATTTTAAATGACATGGATAGATGAAAGCTTTGAAAGTAAGGTCTTTTTCCTCTTAAGAATATTCACCCTTTAATTTTTCCCCAAAATGATACCAGTCACTCCATCATTGTCCTTCTTAATCAAATACAGAAATTAAATCAGTGGCACTGATGAGGAAAACCTCAGCAGAAATGTACTTAAGCTTATTACATACTGCTTTCTGATTAGAGACACAACATCACTTCACAGACTGAGATACATGATTGTATTTTCAATTTGGTATGACTGATATGTTTTATTTTCATTTCAATAAGTGAAATTCCTATCTAAAAATTAGAATGTAAACCAGAACTGCACTCCTAAGACTGCAGTTTTACAGGAAACTCTATGGGTATAGTGTTAAATTTTCATGTTTGTGTGTTTCCTATTTATATATTTAAGTTGTTTTTTCTCAGAAGGGTCTAAATGGATTTCAAGAGTTTTTGGAGAGAGGAAAAAAAGATGCAGATTATTCAATAAAAAAATAGCTTTTGGGAACAAAGAAGATCTTTGGAAATTACAGGGTCCACCGGTTTGTTCCACTCATTATAAATAAAAGTCTCATTTTTAAATACAAAATAATACAGTACAGTGATTTATCCCAGACTGCATTTGGGATGTTTCTGTAGCTCTATTTGCATCCTATTTTTGAACACCCAAAGAGATGGTCCCAATGAAGGTATGAAGAACTATGCTCCTATATTTGAAACACTTATATTTAACTATTCTAGAAATTATCAGTCATACAAGAGACTCTTATATGTGAAAATACAGAATATTTTGTATACATACAAAATATGTACATATACAGAACATGTTGTTGTGAAAATAAAGAACATTTGTAAGATATTCTTCTACATTTAGGAAAAAAGTATATATGAAGAATATATGCAGAAATAAATATAGTTCTATTATGAATTATGGCTCATAAATCCATGGTATTAGGATTCCCTTATTAATCAGTTGTTCTAAGAAAGCAGTTCTCAGTGTATCTTTGAATATCTTCATCCTAATATGGATGTCGCAAAAGAAATACTTCATGAAAATTGAGTGTTAAATGTTAATTAGTTAATAGTTTAATTAAACCTTTTAGTTGATTAGCCCTTAGTTAATTTTCACTATGTTTTGCCACAAGATTGACCTGCAGCTTTTCACACCAAAAGACAACGTATCTTACAAGAGCTCTTCTGTACTGGTTTGATCATTTGTCCTCTGGTGGAAATGCCAATACTTAGGCCACTAAATTGGTAAAACTGCAGGTTTTGAACTGCTAAATTCACCTTCTAATTCTGCAGCTGGAAGGAAAATACCTAGGCAAAAAAAAAAAAGCTGGACAAAAGAGATGTTGTACACTGAAATAATCCGTCCTGATACAGGAAGAAAAGCAAACCTACGGCTTTTATGCTGTGTAAAACTTAGAGAACTCAAACTTGCACGGCCACCTTGTTACCTTGACTGAGAGAAAGAGGAGAGAACACTTTGGGGGAGTGAAATTCACTCTGCTGAATTCCTTCCAGAATGCCAAGAGCCATCCCTGAGAGAACCTGCCCGAGCATGCAGCACAGATTTATCCCACTCACAGGACTGGGAGCTTCAGCTGCCAGGGAACAGGCTCCAGGAACAGCCATCTGCTGGTGCATTTGGCCCTCACTTGTTCTTTCCCTGGTTTTCAGTCCAGGTCTTGCCTGGTGAGGAATATTCCTGCCCTCCCTTCCCCTGGAAATGCTGGCATGGTGCACAGAGAAGGAACACGCAGCGATGCACGCAGCTGCTGTCTGCATGGCATTTTATGGGCCACACTTTTGGGCAAACAGCATGAAGGCAGCCCACAAGTGTAAAATTAAAGTGATCTCTTTGTAAGAGGACTAGAAACTCGTTCCTGCTACCAGTTCAGGTACGCATTGACAGACTGACTTCAGTGCTCCCTAGCAACACTCCCTTCCCACACCTTCCACACCTCTCGTTTCCCCAAAGCCATCACTGGCACTTCCTCGCCTCTCTCTTTGCCCAAGATTTTCCCTTCAAAGCCAGATCAGTGGGTTCTTATGTTACAGGACAGCTGGCCCATGGCTGCTGTGACACTGAGCCAAATCTGCCTTTTCCACAGCTCCTTCCAAGCTGTGGAAATGACAGCAGCAGGAAATCCACTGGCATCGCTGCCCACCTGGATACAATTCGTTGTGGTGGAAAAGGCACAATGCATTCTCCAGTTGCAACGGGCATTATCTGTCCATCAGATACTCCCAAGGGATGCAGAACCCAGGGCAGTACCAGCATTCCCTTCTGCCCCCCAGGTCAGAATTCCTGCATAAAACAATATCTAAGTGTCCAGCTTAGGTTAAACTCATAAATTGTAAAAGTAGATCCTTGTGAGTCTGCTCCTCTAACTAATTCAAACACAGCTCACCTGCATCAAATGATTTTAACTAGCTTTTTCATAAAATCCTGGGTACATCCTTGTGAAGAGACAATAGTGGGACTGGAAGGAATTACCTGCAGTCAGGCTGTGATGAAATCAGGCCTTGGCTGTGACCCTGCAAAGCACAACACGTGTGTGCCATTAAACCTTACATCTCAACCCCACACTATGGCACCATTCAAAGGCCAAAACCTTTGCAATTCTGAGAATTAAAGTGTACAGATAAAAATGGAAGAGACATACCTGCTGCCTTTTCAATAACAATAAATAATAAAAACAAAAGCCACGTTAAAAAAATATTGTGTGAGAAGATGAAATTGTCCAAGACATTGAGCACTAAATTGGGCTTGGAGAGTTTTCAATGGTGAGGAAAATGCTACATGCAGTCCTGATTGTTACATTCCTTTTCATCAAAAGAGCTGACCCCCACAAAGGTCACAACGAGGAAATCCATTGATTCCAAAGTGGGTAGGGCTGAAGGACTTTACATGGAGCCACGGAAAGCTGCAAGGTGACCCTTCAGCACTCAGCCACTTCTGTAAAGGTCTGCGCATGGAAACGAGACAGAAGCACTTTCTGCACCCGCTTTGCAGGCTTACAGCTTGGCTGGAAGATGAAACTCCCAACAAAAGAGCTGAAACTCCTCGGTGTCAGACTGGAAGGGTAAAATGAGTGGCACACAGCTGTGAGGCACTGAAACTCTTTGTGGGGAGTTGCAAGGAAAGGGAGAGGTGCTCACAGGGCACATTCCCACTGTCACCTCAGATGCTCTGCAGGTGAGAGTGACCCAAAGGGCTCCTGAGGGAACACAGGGTGCTTCCCACCTCGTGCTGAGCAGCCCCTGCTCCATAAACACTGGGGGAAATGGATTTGTAGAGAATTCTCAAAGTCTGACAGAAGGCCCACACAGTCTTGTGCACCTGTGTGCAAACTCTGAGATAAAATATGCTGACTCCTAAAGGCCATGGAATAGGACAGACGTTGTTGAGAGAGAAATGGAACTAGAAACAAGTTCTAAATGATGACCTTGCAAAGTGTTTTGAAGAAATAGAATTATGAAAGAGGTATTGTAGTAAGACCCATGAGGGGTAATTTTAGATGATCGGCTTAAAGGCATTAGCAGCATTGTGTGGCAAAAGCTGATAGGGCAAAAAATGCTTATAATGTATTGTAATTAGGAAATACTTTGGCTTCTGATTTTGATATTGTGAATTGTAACATCTGCACTGTCTCACCCTCCACATGAGACTGAAAATGGAATAAAAGTCTTTAAAACGCCCCTCAGGAGCCCCGTCTCTGGGACAGAAAAAAGGGGATAATCTGACAAAACACATGCAGGATTTTGAAAACTGTCTTGGTGTCATCTCACATCAGCCCTCAGAGCCTTTGGCCTAGGCAGAAGGCAGCTGTAACCAGGGAGGAGGAACTGTCCCTTTCTGCCAGTTCTTGCTCTGAAAAGCAGGTGGGAATACACTGCTAAGCTCACCTCTATACTCTGCAGAACATGCATTTTGCATCATTGCTGTGCAGATAATTAACTCCTCAAGTACTAGGAGAGAAAGAATCAGAGCCTGTGGAGCAGAGGAACAGGAGCCAGAGGAAACTGGGGCTGCACCCAAGCAGAAACAGGCAGCAGAATGAACAGGTCTCCAGAAGCCGCCAGAAATGCAAGAGCTGCCCTGTGCATAACATTCCCTGGGCTGTGTAAAGCAAAAGAATCACTGGATCTTGCTGCCTTCATCCCGGCTCACCTCTGGGCCTGAAGAAAAGGGGAAGAGAGGAAGGACGATTTCCAAGGAGGGGAGGACACAAAACATCTCCCAAATCCTCTATCAGATGGGGATACATGCAGCAGTAGAAATGAGACCAGAAGGCAGAGCACACATGCTGTGTGCAGATCCATACCTTTAGACATCCCCAGTGGCAGCAATTCCAACTGAGATACTGAGGATAAGAATTCACTTCTCAAAGTGTGTAAAATACACTCTTTCTTCTCATCAAGCCAGAGATAATATTTTCTTTGAGACAAACGATTACCAGGCTGCTCTAGCTTGGAAATGCAACTCGCCCCTCTAATATCATATCAGAAATTAAGGTTTTATGACAATGCCTCTGCAGAACAACACTGCATTATTGGTCTGAAGATGAAAATTAATGTAATGTGGATTACATTCCTTTTGCTCATTGAAGCTGTGTCTGACACATGCAGTATAGATGCTGTCAATGCAATGATTAACTGCAATGGCTAAAAGATAGCTAAGGATGTTGGCTGGTGCATGGATGGTATTTGTTGCATTCCTAATACTCTCTGGGAAAAAAGCCTCATAAATTACAGATTCCTCTGATTACAATCAAAGAACAAAAAAACCCCTCTATATTAATATGGGTATAATTTGGAAAACGTTGTTTTCTCATGGTTCAATGATAATATCATTTTATACATCCTGCATTTTAAATCCTTTTCAAAGTGCTTACCTACTTTCTGCTCAGGGCATTGGAATACATGGCTTGATAAAAACAAGCAAAACCAACATAGCCCAGGGTGATAAACTTGAAAAAGCAGGGAATACACTGCTACTAGAGCTGCATCCAGATTTTGTGATAGCATTTGAAGTTTGGATCAGGGCATTGAAATAAGGTGTACAAGTCTTAATATTTGATGTAAAAAAATCCTCTGACCTATGGGAAGACAAGATTTTGTTTCTATTTGAGGTCATCTGATCTATTTTAGAATAAAAAAAATAAATAAATAAAAACAACCCACCCCAGAGCATTTTTGGCTGTAGGAGAGATCAATAGCAAAAAAAGATTATATTTACTTCAGGAGCATCTGAGCCAAGTTTAAGTCCATTCTGGAAGATACATTTGAAAGATGCTGTTAAAAAAAAAGTTTTATAGTAGGGTAGTCACTGCTAAGAAGATCAAGATAAACCTGTGATTCAGTTTTTGATGCTCTGCAGTGTAAGATCAGACATAAAAGAAAATAGAGACTACTTTGCAGAGAGCAGTAGGAACCAGGAGGCAGCAAGTTGGCTCTGCCCTGGAGTGACTGAAATGAAAGTAAAAGGAGGAGCCCGACACTCTGAGGATTCTTTTATGCCACAAGAAACTGATGAAATTAAGTGATTCAAGTTTTTTAAAAATCCCATAAAATAAGATAGGCTTGGAAGCATGACTCATAAATTCCTTTACTCAGCTTCCCCAAGTCTCTAAACCAATCCCCTGGGTTACCGCACGCCCCATTTAAATTGGGAAATTCAATCCAGATCATGCAACTATTTACTGTCTACCCTAAAATTGCAGTGTTGAATTTCTTAGTTCTTTTAATCTGCTTCATTCTCATTAGAGTTTTGTCTTCTTCATTTTTAGAGTTTAGGCAGAGCAGGATTTTCTGGGCAGTGCTTGGCAAGGGGCAGCAGTGTGGAGGGGAGCTGTGGGGTTCTGCAGAAAACACAAGGGCAGCAAGAAATGCTCTCAGGATTAGGGCAGACACAAAGCCAGAAAATGGCAATGCTTTTGCTGAGGTTTTGGTAGTTTTAATTCTAAAGGAGCACATGAGAATTAAAAAAGACCAAAAAAAAATCTGAAAACTCACTTTTCTTCAAGGAAAATCTATTAATGAGTTAACCAGCAGCTAAAGCAGAGACTGACTCTGTGACCTACCCTGTTAAATATGCCAGTGGCACACTCTGATGCTGGCATTTCTTAACTTGATTCTTGACTTAAATGCCCTTTTAACGTGCTCATTAGTGAAATTTTCTAATTAAAAAATGCAGTGGCTAAAAAGATGCCCTCTCCTACACAAGTCACATGGAACCAACCTGAACACCTACACGGTTCATTAGCTGAACTGGCAATTTCAGATCCCAGAGCAGTTCTCCACCACTTCTGCTAATTGAAAAACTTGTAACAGAAGTAGGCTGTTATCTTTTTTATACACCTGTCACAAAAGGCAGAGCTTAATTTATTCTATGGAAATAAAGTTTTTGCTGCCTAGAAAACCTCTGGAATCCAGAGGCTTGCAATAATTTGGCCATTTTTGAGAATTATGGAGGAAAGTGCTGTCACAAGATTACCTGCCCTCTTCCAGACACCTTCTGCCTACTCCTTTTGTCACCCCTCAGCCACCTGCCATGGTCCCCTGCACATGTAGTGCATCATTTGGCTTTTTACTCTCTTCTATCTCACTTTTCTTGTGCCATGTTCTCACCCCATTTCGTTTAAATCCCTCTCTCCCTCTTCAGCAAGGTCAGGATCCTACAGACACCAATACCATTCCTACATGGAAGCTATTGCATGACCTGCAAGTGTTACCTGCATTTAAATGCATTATTTAAATGCATTTCCACAATGTGCTGTTGTGCAGGTTTTTGTTTTTGTTTGTTTGGGTTTTTACTTTGCATCCATCTTCAGCTTGCACCATGGCAATCTTTCACTGCTTGGGGACGAACATCAAGTTCTTCTTCATAGCTCCAGAAATCAATCCATATCACCCTTGTATCTCTCTTGCACATCACTCTGGGGCTGAGTTAAAGCTAGTTTTCTTCACATTAACTGGTATGGGGCTGCTTTTCCTCACCATGTAAATTTATTTTAACTGACAATTTAAATCAAATCTGTTTTCCTCGAGTCTGTTTTGTCTGTGACAGTAATTTGTCAGTGATCTCCCTGCACTTGTCTCCACCCATGAGCTATTTGATTTTCTCGCTCTGAGCTGAGTGAGGAGCAGCAGTGTGGCTGAGGGGCCTCCCACAGCCAGCCAAGGTCAAACCACCTCAGCTCCTTCAGAACCTGCAGAAATTCAGCCTCAGTCAGGAGTGGAGTTCCAGCAACAACAGCCAGATGCTTCTTTTGCTTCCTCACAAGCCTTGTGAGCCAAAGCATCAACACTAAATACCCAACAGAGATTGCACTGATTACCCAGAGACTGGAAAAGTAATATTCAAATTATTTACCGTTCATCCCAAAAAACAAAGGATGGGATTCAGCTTTACATGATCTTATATTTCATTTACAAAAGGGTCATCTAAAAAAGTTGGTATTTCTTGTGATTTAAAATTTAAAGCATTATGGATGCATTTCTAGTTTAAGATGGAGTTTCTTAGCCCCTGGAGTTAGGAAAAAAATCATGTTCATATGATACAATTTGGTGCCATTTTATCAGTGCCACTGTTGGCTCAAGGTCCCTTTCTGCACAAATGCAGAAACTCTGTTTGAAAATGGGTGTTGGCTTCCCTACCTCTGCCCACAGGCTTGCTGTGTGGCCTAAAAACCATCTCAAGAGCAGAAAACCTGCTCATTTACCACCAATGACCATCTCACTGAGTTGTCTGATGTATCTGAATTTCAACATTATTTGTACCTCTGCCAAAAATAAAGAACTTATCGGATACGTGGAATGGTCAGGTCTCAAAAAGCTCTAGAAAGACCTTAGGATCATATTATTTCCAATCCCATGGGTAACAGTGGAAATCCCAACAGAGAACTTTTGTTACCTACCATGTTGGTGCCTTAAGATCTAAAATTTATGTAGTGAGTAGCCTGAAGTTTGTTAGCAGAAGTTATTTTCTGTGCCAGACAATGAAATTCAGAAAGGTGTTCCTTTCCTGCAAGTGCAAGGATACTCCTGAAATCCTGCCCTCATCCACAGCCAGGGCTTCAGGGGAGATACAACTGCACACTCCATAACTAAAAACCTAATAAAGCCATTTTTTTTGATTGCAACCTGGGGAAACAAACCCAAATCATCACTTAAATAATACCTCACAACCAAGAGAATTTGTCCAGGCTCAAGAAGACTGAGACACAATGTCTTTCTGTGTCTGAAGGAGATTAAACCAACATCTCTCAGCACATTTACTGTCTGGCAGTGCACTGAGTTGTATGAGCCACCAACGCTCCTCTCAGTGAAACGATGCCATCTTGCTGAAAAGAACTGAAGATGTGTGAAAAAGAGGAGCCAGGGAATGCCAGAACTCTTTCCCTGGTTTGTATTTGAGGATGAAGCACATCAAACCTCCTCTCTCCACCTGCTGTGGCCATCTCACAGAGCTGCACACACTCTGAAGCCATCACAGGACTTGTCAAGGATCCCTGCAGAGCCCCACAGAGCTTCAGATTCTTGATTGGGCTTAAGGAGGATTTAGGTGCTGAGCTGATCAGACCAGAGTAATTACAGCCACAAAAATGTGTAAGTGCAGGCATTTCAAAAACTGTCATGTCAAAAAGGGATGCTAATGAACTTAGACTGACTCAAGAGTTTGTAGACAATTGATTGGAGGCTTTCAGGGGACAAAGCTCCAATTCAGAAGCTTCCATTTTGCCAAATTGCCCTGGATCCTAGGCTAAATCCATGTGAGCCATGCAGGCTAACCTGGAGGCAGAGGTGCTTATTCCCTGATGGCCACACAACTGCACTGAGCATTAAAGCTACCCACTCGGCTTGACTCCCAGTCTCTCCTTACAACACTCCTGTTTCTCCTAGTTGGATATGCCAGAAAGTTCTTGCAATAATTCCTGAATTCCTCCTCACCCTGCTGCAGGGAAAGACAAGCCCTCTGTGGCAGTGGCTGTGCATCTCCTTAGGCAGCTGCTTTCTCTTTTTCAGTGATGTTCTCCAGGGAATTACAAGACATATTCCAAACACAAGACCAGAGCAAGGCTTACATTGGAGTCCAAGTAACTCTTCTTTGGATTACAGTGAGTTTTGGAAGGCTTGTTTGATTCACAATACATTTATTGATCTACAAAACGTTGTTCTTCAAAGCCCATTGGAAAAAAAGGAGGAAGGACTTTCTAAAAAATGGGAAGTCCTTTGGCATCGGCTGTGTTTTTTCTCCAGCCCTTGCATATATCTTAACTTAAAAACAAGATAAGTGGCTACAAATGAAAAGGAGAATCAATCATACAGGACCCTCTGTTATCATTTCACCTCAAATCTTTTCACACCACGTCCTGCTTAGCTCATCAGAAACGTGACTCTGTCCTTGGACATGAACATTCATCTAACATTACAGCTAAACAGAAAGATATTTTCTTCCTATTATTCAACCCATTTTTGCTTAAATTAAAAATATTAACATGAAAACTATATGTTTTTCTCTGAAAATACCCCAGAGGCTTCATGAATTAAGGTATCACTGAGTGCCACAGTCAGTAAAGTGTTTAAAAACAACCATATTGTTCACCACAGTCATCACAAAATTTGAATCACCTGAAAAAGGAAGAGAAACTTTGCTTTTGACCTATCTTCCCACACTTCATTTAGCTGCATTCTGAAAATTAATTCTATTCCCTGATGTGATTTTCCCTTGCCCATCCAACATTTCAAATCTACATAACTTAATCTATACACTAATGGACTCCTAATTTTCTGGGGTAGTCAACCACATAAGACACTAACACAGATCATTAAAAGAAGTGGAAAATCTAAACAAAGACATAACAATTAATTCTGTGCAAGCAATAGCTCCACCACAAACCTATGAAAAAATATTTATGGCATTGTTTTTCCAGGCAGGGTGTAATTTCAATAGCTAATTCTTCCATCAGTTTATTTTATGACTGTCACATCTTCAATGTTTTAAAAAAACAGAGTCTAAATCTGCCCAAATTTCTAAATTTTTTGTTGTTGCTGTCTTTTTGTTAATCAGAATTTGGGCAGATTATTCAATCAGTTATTTGGCCTTGCTACATTTCTTCTTAGCGCCTCTGAAGTTGGTTCCCAGTCGTGTTTTCTTCATCCTCAGAGACAGAATTTCATTACATTGTACCATGCTGGCAAGGGCTTGGCATAGGGAAACTTCATCTGTGCACAGTATCAAAATTTACAGGAAAAGTGATTGTTTTAACTATTAAAAAGTATTACATTGAAATATTTCAGTCCACTCTTAGTTAAAGTAACCCACCAAAGAGCTAAAAGTGACTTTTTTAAACTGCTTTTATTGGTTTCTCTGTTAACAGGAAGCTGCAATTTATCAGTAGTCAATTAACTCAGAATTATCTGCCTGTCTCTTCTCAGCCACCCTCACTTAACTGCAAAAACAAAGGACAGCAAAGGAGATTTGTCTGTGAGATCACCTGTGCAATGTGAATGGCAGTAAAACCTTTTTTATGGGTGGGCATGAAGGAACCATAATGTGGGAATAAAATTGCTTATCTAAATTATCTAAAGCTCAATTGAAAGCTTAAAGCCACTGTTAAATCAGAGAGCAGAGAATGAGCCACAGAAGCAGCAATAACTATAAAATGTAATTTTACCTGGAATGGAAAATGTGTATTTGATTAATTGTAATACTCTAAAATATGCAGTACAAAAATGTCAGGAGTTTTCCATTTACCAGCTAAAATTCCAGGATGAGAAGCACTTCCCCTTTGATTTTTAAAAGTTTTTTTTTTTTTCCTTTTTCTTAATACACAAATGTCTTGATTGGTTATTGCTGGCTGCTCTCACATTGGATGAAAAACATTGCATTATCTACTCCTAGTAAGCAAGGTTCTTTCCTTCTGACAAACAATTCTAGATAAGTCACAAAATGTTATTCCTGGCAAATGAATGAACTATTTTCTTTTTTATTTCATTCCTTTGAGGCTGTCATGGTCTGGAAAGCACCATTAAGCCATGCATATAACTTAACACCAATGAATCTGAATTGTTTTGTTTTCATTTCGCCAAGCTCAGTGTATATCCTACATATTTACAGAGGTAAATAACATTCTTCATAAAGCACAGCATCAATTTCATCAATACAGGACTTCCAATACAAGCTGATTGCTCCACTGAATTTTAATTTTTTTAAGATAAAGTGTGTTTCCTCAAAAAATTTTCCAAATACTGCTCTTTTTTTCTTTTTTTTTTCCCTAAGAGCATATTTTCTTCAATCATTCAAACAAATATATGCATTGCACCTTCCAATTATTTTGTTCAGCATTCCTACTTCTTGTGTACGTTTCAATCAGTTTCTCCCATAATTATCTCTATTGC
The DNA here is from genome assembly GCA_013398615.1 of Brachypodius melanocephalos. Taxonomy (NCBI): domain Eukaryota; kingdom Metazoa; phylum Chordata; class Aves; order Passeriformes; family Pycnonotidae; genus Brachypodius; species Brachypodius melanocephalos. The sequence goes on along the minus strand of VZSR01000055.1, from coordinate 4,556,343 downwards.
CAGAACACACAAAATTAAAAGCTGGAATGAATGAGCCTTGTAGTGAAGCAACAGTTTTATTGAGAAACTACTTTTTTTGGTGCTAAATGGATGTAGGATGGCAAAGTATAAGAGTAAAGCTGATGCCACTGTTGATTGCCTTCAAATGTAATTTTCTTCAGCATGTGCCTCCTAGATTCTATAGTTTTCCACAAAAAATAAAATTGGCTTTAAAAAGCACATAATTTTGGGTTACAAACTAATGTCCAGGTCTTATGTCTATATCAGGTCAAAGATTTGGTCTTTACAGTGTATTCTTTCAGGGTTTTACAAAAAACATGGTTTCCAAACAGCGCTGGGGAAAAGGAGGAGCGTGCTGAAATGTAAAACGAAAGTGTCTTCTGTTCCCTTCAGAGTCCCTTCACTCATCTCCTTTGTTAAGGTCCTTCCAGTGCCTGTTAATTAATTGCTGTGATTGAGGTCAAGTTTGAAGATGATAGGGGGTTAATTTTAGACTCTCTGGAGTGCAGAGTAAGAAACTCATTACTGCTCCTGACGCTGGAATGTCAAGTTAGGCAGACCTATAATATCTCAGGCTCTCAAGGATATTGACCTTTCTGGAAAGAGCTGCCTTGGCCTGGGTCGTGGAGGTCTGTGCTTACAGTACTTCTTAAATTTCCTTGCTTCTCTTGCCAGATTATAAATTACAAGTGAGAGCTCAGTGTTTCTAATTAGTCTGGTGTTCTCCAGGGGGGCTGGTGAATATCATGCAGCAGCACATGTAACTAACTACCACTCAAAGGGCTTTTAGCAGAAAGCCAATTAAAAAAAAGAAAATGAGAAGAAAAATTGTTCAGTGCTTACTCCCTGCTCAGTACTTCGAAATTACTCAGTGAGTCTGATTGTTGGTCAGCAAGAGTCTCACTGATTCTAAGGTAGGTTTATACTTGGTAAGTTTATTATGAGGGAAGTTCATAATTAATTCATAACCTGTGTTTTTATTAGGAACTTTTCTAGCAAGTCTGAAATATTTACAAACTCTACCCCTTACAAGGAATGAGAGCAGTCTCTTCTGACATCTGTACCACAATCAAAAAGCAAAACAGCTCAAGTCAATGACTAAGTCTTGTTTCCTTTGAAGATAATAGTCCATTACCAAACTATTCCTATTTATTAAAGGAAATATTTGTCTTTATTTCCTCTAGTGGAAATAGAGAAGTGAGTTGAATTATAAATCCCAGTTGTAAAAATGGGATGTATTCATTTAAATCTGTCAGGTCTTTTAGGCACTGGTTTGGTTTGGGTTAAAAGTGCTGCAGAAACACCTTTGTCTCTCTTTTCTGAAAACTTCTGTGGCCGTACATGAAGAGAGATAAAGTTCATAAAAAGCCAATTGTAAAAGGAAATCAATGGTGACAATGCAAGCTGCAGTTTACACTCTGTGCAGGACAGACACTTTAACACAGAGCATTTGCAGCTCAGGTCCTCTGTGGCTCACATAAAAAGGTATCCCTTATATGTGAATTTTCAGTGAGCAATCAAGCCACTAGTCCCTAAAACTGTCAGTGACTTTCTCCCATTAACCTGAATTTTGTCAGAATTCAAGGTTATAAAGGTTTCTATTTTTATAGAAAGTCATCTGAAACAGCCATACTTTAATCCCATTAAATTCCTGTAGGCATGCTCAGCAAAATACCAAGAACAGGTGCTCAAAAGAAGCTTTTTGAAAAAATATTGCCTTAAACTGGCTTCAAACATATCCTTGTATTTAAATCAATTACTTTATATTTCTTTGTCACAGTGAGGATTCGCATTAGAGGGGATTCAGTTTGAACTCAGCAAGAGCCAATGGACTTCAGAGTACAGGTTTAGGTGTATTTACAATATATTGATGGAAAAAAAATCTAATATTACTGATAATAAAAGAAGTAGACTGAAATTGAACTTGATTCTGGCAGTCATGTTCACACCAACAACACACACACAGGATAATGAGGCTTCTCTTTTTAAGAACTGATGCTTGGGTAATCAGGCACTGAGAAATTATTTATGATTATTGTAGTTGTGGTTATCCACTCAAAGTTCTATCATTTCCTTTGCTGATACAGTTTAAACAGCAAGAGGTTCTTGCCACTGGAAAATCAAAACACGGAAAGGAGATCCAATATTTATAAACCAAAATGATTTAAGGTCCCTGTGCTCCAACATATGCTCTCCACCTCCCCTGCAAGCACATCTGAAGCAAGCTGTCAATCTGAGATGCAATAAAACAAGGCAAAGATACTCTCTAACTCCATCTGAACTAAATTTACAGACAAATTGCCACATCAAGGCATCATCACTCCTCAGCCTGTGCATTTATTAATGCCACACAGGGGACAGGGCCTCCCCCGTTGTGGGCGTGACAAAGAGCTTGATAGCTTCACTCCTCCTGTGTTGCAAGCAGAAAATGTTTCTTTCAGAGATAATCCACAGACAGCATTTCTTTCAAAAATAATCCACCAGGACACTGCTCCTCTACTCCCAGCTCTGCTTTTCCTCTCTGCCCACTCAAGGCCCGCTCTGGGGGCTGGTTTTGCATTTGTGATGTGTTTGAGGTCGGTTCTTTGCTGGTCTTTCCTACCCACAGGTTGATTCTGTTCTTCAGGCAGTTTGGGAGTGTGCTGAGAGCATCCAACCTGCTCTGGCTCCAGAGTCCCACCTGGGGCATGTCTGATCCAGGCAACCAGACAAAACTTGCTCTGAAGTGAGCTCTGAATTGCACAAGGAGGAGTTTTATGGGTCTTGGCACAAACCACCTTAACCACCTTTCCCTACAGTGTGAACGAATTCTTAACGCTGGCATTATGGCATTGAATTCCTACCAGAAACCCTTAAAAGCCATCATAAAGTTCACTTTTTCTTGATAGTCTCACCAGAGTCACAAGGATGCATCTTTTATTACACAAAAGCAGCAGCAGTTTCATCCAGCATGATCATTAATCAGCAATATTTCTAACGAATCTATATTATTTTGAGTCATTTCACTATGCTGCTTTTATATGTTTGTAAATCCAGAAAAAGCCTCTTTTTAGACGTTAAACTAGAGGCCAGAAAAAGGCCTTTTTAATGCTCTATCAAATGCTGCAAGTGCTGTACACTTCCCCTGGGAATTGCTAAGTTTTGGTTCCCTTCTCTCCATTACACTCCTTTTAAGGCACAAAGGGTTCACTGATGGGTGGCAAAAACGATTAGAGGCACGCCAAGACTTCCCCCTTAAGAAATGAGCAGGCTAAGATTGAGATGTTTATAGATGAGGCAAATAAGAGAGGACACTCCAGAACTTTGCACAGTAATGAGTGTTGTAGAAAAGACAAATGGACTGGAGGTGTTTCTATTTGTCACATCTCATAATAGAGGAAGAATGGTTACTTCACTGGCACTGAAATGCAACAGACAAAGGATTTTTTTTTTCATCCCATAAACAACAGGTAAGAGTCAGGAGATTAAATTTTATTCCATTAAATACTTTGAAGTGCTAGATTTGAAGTTGAAAATTAAAAACATGAACCCTCTGAAGTAGCAGCTCAGAAAAATTAAATACTCTTCAGAGGAATTGGAAACTTTTCTTGTATTTCCATTTGCATTTAGCAAAGAGCAAAAAAAAAAAAGAAAATTTTCAGACTGAGGATGTTTGTGGACAAAATTTTAAATGTTTCGCTCAGAAGAAGCTGAAGCATTTTCCTGGAAGAACTTATTTGGATTTTTCTGCTAAATAAAACTTAAATTGTTAGATCTTCATATATAAAACTTGAAAGAACCAAGTTCTAGGTGAAATATTCACCAACCATTTTTACTCTGAGCTAGGAAAAACTATTCCCACTACATATTTTTAAAAGGAAAAGAAATGTAAATGGAAGGGATATAGTTTTTTGGATTAGTTAAAAACCAGCAGCTCTAGGTCAGAAAACAATGAGGCTACTTAAATCTTTTGTAGCTGTATCTGGTAATCAGACTAATTAGAACACTGAACTAAAACTGCTGGCTGTGGTTTTAGTTTATGCACTCCCGAATTCACAGCTCCTACATGTTGTGCTAATGTTATTTTCTTCCCCAGAGAATTAGAATTCATTTTCTAGGATGAAAAGAGGTGCAAGACACAGTGCAAGCTGCTACCTGGTGAGAAGGAAGGTAAAAATGTGTAAAGGGTTGTTAAAATTCAAGCTATATAACTCATTCACTAAACCTATTTTTCCATGCTTATACCAAGTTTACTATTAAAATAAGAAAGAAACCTTAACGATAGAAAATGCAAAATAAGCTGTGGCAGCGTGCAGGTTCACAGGTTTTGACTGCATGAAAATTTTTGCTGTGAAAAATTCAGAACAAAACAAAACAAACAATAATATACACATCCACATCTATTTTTTATTTAGTGGGAAAACTAAACCTATTTAAAGCTGTCCAAGCAGAATACTTTGTTTTTTCAGCCTGAATTATTTACCAACCTTTTGCTGAAGATTATTTTAAGTGGTCAATATAAACTAGAATTGTTTTATTTTGTGTAATGGGAAAACCATTCATTTAGTAGGTAAAAAACAAACAATTTTTTACCACCATTTTCCACTGACAACCAAGAACAGAAACAAGCACTCTGCACCCAAGACTATAATTTTGCACAACAAATTTTTGATGCTCTCTAGCCCCTGTTTAATGGTGTCATTAACAGCATGTTATGGCTTTAACTAAGTGTGGCTCCACTTTGTTTTGACTACCCTGTCATTATTAATTCATTTAGAATCTGCTGTAGTAATGCTGATCATAATGAATTCATTTCATATTAATGTGCATGTCATACTCATTATCATGGGGCTTTCCACTATAATTTTGCCTGAATGAGAATGAAACCAATTGCAAAAACAATTTGTTTGTTGTGATAATGTATTAGGAAGGAGTCACCTGCCTCCAGTTTTCACAGCACCAAGTGGCATGGGATGTGTGTCCCTTCACAGATTCCTTCAAAGGCATTTCTTCCTAATCACATTTGAGCTGCCACATTAATATACAGAATTGTGGGCTGCAGATGACTGCTGGTACACAGAGTGTGGTCTTGCCCTCGAGTCTTTCTCATGTTTCCTGATGGCATCATCTAAAAAAATGTATATTCTGAAAACTTCCTGAGATCTTGGCATGCATTACAGAGCTGTAACAATTTAAATTTTATTGAGCAGAAAAATCCAAATAAGAAGTCCTCTCATGAAAATGCTTCAGCTTCTTCTGAGTGAAACATTTAAAATTTTGTTCAGAAACAAGCTCAGTCTTAACTTTTTTTTTTGTTTCCTGCTAAATGAAAATGGAAATATAAGACAAGTTTTCAATTCCTCTGAAGAATATTTAATTTTTCTGAGCTGTTACTTTTGAAGGTTCTCTTCAGACCTTGCAAGCCAATGCTGGCATCTCTAAGCATGAGGCACTCATCCTCCTGACACCTGATATATCCATCTCCATTACACAGAAATCAAGAAAGATTTTGGTCAGGAGGGATAAATGAAGCTCTCCAGCTCAACCACCTGCTCAAAGCATGGCTCACTTCAAAGCCTGACCACATCATTCAGCATCTTGCACAGTTACACTCTGATCTTCCCCAAATACAGAGAAACCCACATCCTCCCAGCACTCCTGCTCATTCAATACCAAAATTCAGCAGAAAATCACAGAAAGGCCCATCTCTCTTTGGGCTCCAACTTGCCTTTTGATTTTAATTTTTGAAAGAGAGGACATCAGCAGAAATATTTCCTACAGTCCACTGCCTATGGACTCCACATTTGCATTTAAAAACCTCTAGCTAATAATGGCCAAGCTTGATATTTTCCACATCCAAAAACTGAGGTTCTTCCAGATGGTCGGTGCCTCCCTCAGCCACTTCCTAGGAAAGATTTCTCTGAACCAACTCACCCTGTTATGAACATGTTTAAGGTCACAGGACCAGTGGCTTCCCTGAAAAATACCCCGAGGAGCCCACGGGAGCAGTGCTTGGGAAGGCACAGGATTGTCTTTCCAACTGAAAACTTCCTAACTGCAGTCCTTGTGAGGATTCTTAGTTATGTTCGTGAAAATGACAGTTTTAAACACCAGAGACAAAGAAGTGGTAAGAATTTTAAAAGGAAAATGAGGGAGATGGACTGCAATTTTCAGCCCTGCTCCATTTAAACGAGTGCATTTCAGCAACAGCTGCCCTTTGCAACAAGTTATTTTTGTGCCAGTTGTTTTTGCAATGATATGAAATGACATGGATTGTTGCATTTTTTGCTCTCCCACAGAGCTTCCATTAGGATGTGACTTCTCCTGCTTGGAGCTGTTAAAACACATAATCACTGGCAGGGTGAATTTACAGATAATCAGATGCCATTAACATTGAAAATTTTCCTTCAAGATAAAAGGCGCACACATTGTAATGCAAATTTTCATCATTAAACCATAGAGAATTAAAGCACATTTTAGAATCAAACCCCTGTCCAGATTGACTGGAGAAGCTGTAGAAGTTTCCTATCACAAGTAAAGGAAAAATCTCTTACAGCAGCAGCAGCAGGCCAGTTGATGAAAACCAGGTCCTGCTGTCCCAAACATTCAAGTGGAGGAGCACACACACTCTTTGAATCCAAGAGTTTTAAAGATCAATCAACACCACTTCACACAAAAAAATTAAATTATTAGAAATCAGAGGAAAACTGTAGCAGAAACAGAGCAGGAGCATTTACAATTGAAATGTAAAACATTATGGTGTCTTTGCTTTATCCTCACTTTGGGCACATTTCTACAGAGTAATTTCACTTAGGGTGAAAACCACCTCTGCCTCTTGCTTCGAACTCACAGTTCCATGTAAAGCTGATGCTTTTTTAACCTCTGGTTTACAGCCCTGTTTACTGTCAATATAATCTTGATTATTTCCATTTTATTTGCTGAGGAGATGAACAAGAGAGTACCATACCAAGGGTGCATTTCACACTCTGCCCAATGTATCGTGGCCGTGCTCTCAGCCTCCCTGGCTCTGCAGCAAAGCAATTTTTAATCCCAACGTAAACCAGCCTGTTCTGAATAAAAGGATTACTCACACCCAAGGGCCTGACCTTTCCTGTGACAGAACGAGCATCTCTGACTGCAATTTTCTTAACTGGTTCAGAAGAACCTTAATATTCAGAAAGCACAAAGCAGTGTTGTATGGAAAAGACAATTTCACCTCATGGAAGGTTTGGGTGATTTATTTTCTGTTTTTGTGTAGAAACTTGGGCTCAAACTTGGGCATGGGGCTGCCTTCATCCAGCATAGATTCCCAGGCAACTCAAGGAAAGGTCAAAGATTATAAATAAAAGTATAATGCAATACTTTTCAAAATACTTTAACTCTTCCATCAGACAATAGCATGCACCCTGCTCTTGGGCTGTTTCTTGACCTCTGGTGTCAGAATCCTCCAGCTGAGACTCTGTAAATTGCTGTTTCCCAGTTCAAGCCAAGGGCAGCCCTGCAGTGAGCTGCAGTGATGAGTAAGAAAGCTGTAAACTGTTTGTCAATCTCTGATAATTTTGAGTAGTTGAGTAATTGAGTAGTTCCTCCCAGCTCTGAGGTTTTGCACAGCCCAGACGTGCCCCACCTGCCCTCCACACCCCAAAGGGCAGCTCCTGTTCCCCCTACAAGGCTTTCAGAAGAAGATAAGAGATTATAAACTTATGGTCAGAAACTTGGCACTCGCCTAAATTCTTAATGCTTCAAAATAATAAGCTGTGTGAATGCAATTATTTACTCTTCCAAAATAAGGTTTCCTTCCATTTCAGAAAAAAACCAACCAAAAAACAGACAAACAATGAACTGTGTCACCACAAACTCTGAGTTATTTCAGAACATCAGAAAAGCTTTCCAGTTTCAGGTGGCCCCCACTGCTTCTCAGCATCCTAAAATTGCACAGATAATTGCAGAAAGTTTCACAGTAGAGTTTGTTGCAACTTCTCAAAAATTAGGCAGAATTAAGTTTTTAGAACAGTGTATCAAAGGTGATCAGTACCTGGATAAGTTTCTGGTTTGTTTTTCAAAACCATGAGTGGATGTGTTTGTAAAGCACAAGTTGAATTCTTGCCACAAGTAACTAAATCCAATAGAGAGGATGATTGCTCAATTCAAAGAGTGAATTTATTTGACTTATATTATGCAGAAGGTCAGACCAAATCTTCAAAGAGGTTTCTTTTTCTCTACAAAAATCAATAATTCTATTGGCCTCCGAGGCAAACAATAAATGTGTCTGGGAAAGGCAAACACCTCTTTAACTTTTGAATTATTTATTTCAAAAATATTCTATCTTCATGTGGACGATTTTGTGAAGCTTTTAGTGCGCAATTTCTGAAGATGCATATTATAAAGGGGGAAAGGAACAAGAAACTGTTGGGGGAAACTGTGATTTTGAGATCTTTCACGAGAAAATCCCAATAATAATAATAATAATAATAATAATAATAATAATAATAATAATAATAATGATGATGATGATGATGATGAAAAACAACCCTGTGAAAGTGCTGGCATATTCCTCTTCAAGGAGGTAAAAAATTATTAGTCCCCTAATCAACTGTCAGATTTTAATTTAACCCTCAGAGTTGATATCATAAAGTGCTGTAATACCAGTGCTGAAATCTGTCTTGAATTAATACCTGGAAGGAATTGGACCTCTGGAAGCAGAGGTCAAAGTAAGATATACTAGATTAAGTAACAAAATCAACAGAGGGCTACTCTTATGGCATGTTTAAGGTACTTTAATTTCTGTAGGGTACCCAATGCCTTCCTTTTTTCCCTAACAGCAAGGATTGTACAATTTCCTTCAGCGCTGCAGGACTCGCATTTCAATTTAAACCCAGCTTGTTAAGGCAGGCACAGAGCCATAATTACACCCTGCACTGCTGCTTGTTGTGCTGCAGAAGATTTCTGCTGGATAAATGCATGTCATACAACCTGCAGCACGCCCAATTAACATTCAAAAGGCAGAACAAGAATGTTTAGTCATCAAATACATTCAGAAGCAGTCCAAGCTGGTGCACTGGACTTTACTTTTACTGTTAAAATCCCTTTCTTGCCTTCTCATGTTCTCCTCTCTTATCACCACGTGTACCAAGCCTCCAAGGAAAATGAGGCATAGTCCGATAAGTTCTAAAATGAAAAATGTTAAAAATGTTATTTTCTCAGCTAAATTGCATTTCCCAAGTCTTCCATGGCAAAGAAGGGACACAGCCCTGCAGGAACCCTTTCTGGTGAGATGAGCACGCTGCAGGTCCAGTACTCAACCATCCTTTTAACAATGGTAAGAAACACAACTTTTTTTCTGTGAGTTCTGATGTGAATGTCCTGAAGAAAACTCGCCATGGGCAGTGCTCAGAAATTCCAGCAGAATCCCAGGCTTATCCCAGCCTGACCTCACTCTTGTATCAAGACCTAAAATCCCAAACTTCTGGCCCTTTACAGATGCCCCTGGGCATTCTCAAGAGAGAATTTGACAGAACTGGTCTAAAATGTTGGAATCTCATTTATTAATTACTGAGTTCAAGACTCATTAAGAATGCCAATTCCAGATCAGCAGATTTACATTCTCATTTACAGAATTAGTGTGGGTTTGTTGTAGTTTGTTTGGAAAACACACAACATAATGCAATATATAGGGAGTTGAACCTTTCTCCAGTCCAAGACTTGCATTTTGATTTTGATTTTCCTCAGCAGCCCTATTTTCCTATCTGTGGTCAGCCTTCCTCCCTTTATTCCATGTCTTCCATGGTGATTTATGATGCCTGCTAATGAGATCAAGAAAATAAATGCTGGGGAGGTTGATTACAGATGGTATCTGAGCTCAACCTGAGAATGCTCTGTTGGTTTCAGGATCCTCCTCTAGTGCTCTTCAACTTCTCTTGTTATAAGTGTAAGTTCAAATTAATGCTCTGGACCTGACTGCTCTTTTTTGCCCTCATTTTAACTGAAGGAAAAAAAAAAGGGGGAAAAACAAAACAAGAATTCCATCCCACTAAAACCTACAGGTCTGAAGTTCTTGGTTGCGCTTCACGCATCATCAACAAGCTGCTGGCAGTGGATCCCTTCCTCGTTTTTGGGTTTTAAACAATCTGATGAATCTTTCTGCCTCACAAAGACTGATTTTTTGATCTACAGATTGTCAGAGACTCTCTGATTTTTCACATTTCAGATTTTTAATTTGTAAATCTCACTGTTTTAATGTATGTCATGGATACTAATGAAAAACAAGCTAACAGATTGAGTGGCTCATTTTACAGAGAGGCTGCTTTGTACAGGCAATACTGTAAGAGTCTTCTAAATCCAGCCTCAATTACTTGTTCTATCACATATTGTCGTGTTCTTTTCAAGGGTGTTGCAAAATTGGATTCATTAACAATTTTGGATGTCCTATATTAGCATAGTTAAATCCCACTTGATGATGGTGTCTTGTGGTTCAAAATTTCAGCCTGTACTTTCAAATTAAAAAGAAAAAAAAACCAGCCAAAACAAAACCAAAATAAATAATGAAACAAAAACCCCAAAACTAAACGAACAACAACAAAAAGCTTTTGAAATGTGGAAAAAATACCCCCAAACCCACGAAATTATATCAGCATTGTGTAGATGGAGCTGCAGACAGCTTCTGCTGCCAGCTTTAGACAGCTGGGGTGAAATGCATTACCTTCTACAATATCATATATCACTCATCATTTCAGAACATTTTTGGTAGCTATGCGTCCCAGCTAGACTACAGCAAAAACATGGACCCTCATCAGAGTTTTTTTATTATTTATTTAATTTTACATGGGATTTTTTTCATTTTTATTTTGTGACTTAGACAGATGGCTCTGTGGTGACTGGAATCAGAGCGTGGCTTTGAGGCTTTTTTCCAATAAAGGGAATGGTGACTTCCACTCTCAGGACTAGAAAAAAAGCATTTGGATGTGACTGTGTGCCCTAGGGATCCTAATAAACACCATGTACTGCCCTAAATACATGTACAACGATTTCCTGTTTCAATCCAGCCCTGGGAGTTGGTCTGAATCCCATCTCAATGCTAAGCCTCAGGAACTGGGATGAGCAGGTCTGGTAGCACAATATATCCCCTCAAAATCTTCGATAAGTAGCTCCTTTTAGGATTTAAAGTTCATACAGTCTGTCTTCTGGGTGGACTGTGAGTGAGAATGGTATCTTTTTTTCCTATTTCAATCTCTCAGTTCCTATAATGGAAAGTTTGTGCTAAAGCTGCTATCCAGTGACTCAGGGAAAGAAGTCACACACAAAGTGAAACATTCTGTAATTTGTTCCCTTGACAAAAAACCAAATTGTCACTATCTTCCATTTCAGACCACAAATGATTGCTTCATTCATTCACACTGTGCTCCAGTTTGATTTTCCTGGGGCTTAAGAGCACAGCTAACAGGAAAGTAAATTGAAAGGGAGTATCTTTTATCTGTTGCTGACTGAGATGTTCTAATATGATGATGTGAATCCAGCCAAAAATAGTAAGATTAGGCTCAAGTGACTGACTAGGTCAAATAGTAAACTTCATTTCCTATTTCTGCTGTAATAATGGAATGGCCTGAGAAAGCCTGAAATTAAAGAAAAAATAATAAAATAAAAGCATGTGTAATCACCAAAGCCTTACAGTAATCCCCAGGGCTGATCAGCTTTCAGTCACTTTCCGCATCGTTTGACTCCTTCTAATAAGATTAAACCAGGCTTTTTTTCACTTCTCATCATCATTCAAAAGGTCCTATTGACTATTCACCTCCCTCACACTGTAACTCAGCAGTGGCTTTAAATGAGTTGTGGACCCAACTTTAGATAAATCTCACCCACCACATCTGAGCCACGTACAAGCACCGAATTATTGCAAACCACACCAGTGGTCACATCGCTGCCACTTGTTAGGACCAGATCTAATCTCTTAGCCCTTCATGTCTTCACTAATCTCTTAGTGAAATCACCACTTGTCTAACTCATGACTGAACATTCATTCTAATGAATGAGAACTGTTATTTTAAATATGCAAAACCCCCAAATTACTGTTTCTTCTCCCTTAACTTCATCACACCAAAATCAGCATTGCTCATTCCTGACCAGCTCAAACAGAGCACCTTGGATGTCAGGGACTAGAACTGAAAACCATCGAGGATCTGTGGCTCCTGGTCCATGTGATGAAGGTAACTCTGCTGAACTTGAGTTTTCACAGCTCGGTAAATGGCATTTCTAAAATGTCCCTCTAAATCATCGTGGGATGGTCACTTCACTGAATTGACATTAATGCCCTTTTTCTTGTGTAATCTTTTGGATGCAGCACACACCTTTTCCTTTGCCTAATCCTACCCAGCCAGGGTAGCAGAAAGTGAGATGTGACTGCCAAAGTAAAAGGATCAAGATCCACTAATATTGCTTCCAGATCAGGCTGTACCACAACCTGAATGAGAGCAAACCTGAAGGGAGCTGTGGTATTTTGTCAAGGTTCCTAACATGGCAAACATTGAACCCTTCAGAAACTGTGAAAAGAAGGTGCACATCACCAACCTGTGGGGCCTGTTTAAATTGGCAGAAAAGCTGATTTTTTTTTTTAAATTATTAGCCATTAGCTTCAGGCCCCTGAGGAAATGCCACATCTACTGCCTTGTGGGAATTTCTCACACTCTTTATATCCTATAAAGCCCACAGACCTTGGGTGATTTCAGCTGGGCAAACTCCTTCAGTGCCAACACCTTTACAGCTCTGCTGTACTTTTCCAAACTGAGCTTCAAAAAACATTTTCAGAAACATTTGAAAGGTACAAGAGAGAATCCCAAACATTTATATTTCAAACCGTTTCCACCTAAGCAAAAAGTGACTGCAGCGGTGCAACTACAGGGAGTATTACCAAGAAATAAGCATTACTCTTTTTTAGTCTCTATATTGTGTTGAGAATTTCCCTTTTCCATGTTAGTATAAATTGCCTTTAAATAAATAAATAAATAAATAAAATTAATCTTCTTTTAGGGGTTTTATAACAAACAAATCAAACCCTTTACCCACATGTTTGCCTAAAACAACTGACCTCTAGATGGATATGCTCAACAACAAAAAAAGAAATCCACAACCTAACAACCCCCAAAATTGATATTCCTCCACAGGACATCAGACTCATTAATCCCTGAAACATAATTAAAGCTTTCAGGGCAGATGATTAACAGCTGTATCAAACAAACTGCTGGACCCCTGCATATCAGCTGAGAAGAATTTCATGTCTTCTCTCAATCTCGCCAAACACTTGCTAGATAAGCACAGGGTATTAGATTCACCTGTTACTATTTCTGTAATTCATGATGTTATCGAAATTGTTTTCTCCTAGGAAAGCACCTGCATGAGACAGTTTTATATCCCATTTCTTCAGGCTTTTTATAGTTTTATTTTACTTTTTGTCTTGAGCATCTGCTTAGGATATACATTCACTCTCACAAAATAGGTAACTTCTCTATGATTGCTTGGTGTTTCAGCACCATTCTTAAGAACAGAGAAGGCAATTTATAGTCTCTTTGTACATGATACTAATGTTCTTATTGTATGTCACACTGGGCTCAGAAGAGAAAGGAAAGCACTTAGTTCATCACAAATCCATCCTTGAGAAAATAGCTTTGGCATAATGATACCCAAGCTACAAAAGGAAAAAATAAAGCATTAAATACACAAAGAGGCAACATCACTACCACCACCTACCCTGCTGTGTGGGCATCACCTTGTTCACATTTCTGAACAACTATCATAAAAACGACTTCATTTATGCACTTGTGTGCCTCAGTTACTGCCTGTCTGACAACAAAAGTATCATGGTTCTGTTGAGTACCCAGCACTATTTTTAAAAATACGTTGAAATTTTAAAACTTTTATAAATGTTTTGGCTGCATGTTGAGAAGGGTTGTGTTCAATAACAGATTTTAAAAGAAATGCTAACAAATGCAAAGCCATCTCAGCCTTTCCTCCTCTGTCTGCAGGCAGTGGGGGAGGCCGTGTCACACTTAGCAGGACACACAACAGCTTCACCTCATGCTTTTGTTAGAAGAACAATTTTTAATAGAAGGCCATGGAGCCACTGGCATCCTCAGCAGAATAAATACATATATTTTCCTACATACATAACATCACCCCAGTTCCCTGTGGCTTATATTTGGATGAGGATCTAATCAAGGATTTTTCTATTTTGAGCCCAGCAGCAGAAAATTTGTAGCCAATCTGTAGGCAGTGTTCTCTTGCTTCACTTTGTAAGACATAAAAACGGCTTTTCTTATCTCACATCCTGATAGTGTTCTGCAGTAATTCTAGCCCCAGTCCCAGTGGGGATGTATTCAGGAATTATACCATGTATTTGAAAGGGCATCCATTTGTGTGCCTAAGAGTATCACTGCACTGTTGTTAACCACAGCTGGGTAAAATCCAGGGTCTTTTTGTTAGTCAGGAGCATTTACTTTATGGCACGTTGGGAATTATACCAGACAACTTTTTTATTGATTTTTTTTCACTATTTTTATGAGTAAAACTTCTTAAATCTGTAGGGTTTAGATCCTGTAAAGTACAGTACGATAGAGAGCATGGCAAACCATCAATTAGTTATAAATAAAAATACACAGTGTAAATAAAAAAACACAAGGATGTAAATTAATTATTTCAAATTATTGTGAGCTGAGGGACATAGGTAAGAGAAACACAACAACTGGAAGTGCAGGGCTATTCCTGCAGCATTTTGTTCCATGGATACCACACAATGTTCCTTGTAGCCTACAGGAAAATATAATATGCAACCACAATATAATGCTATTGCAATATTAGAGCTTTCCAAAAAAGGTCAAGCACAAGCCTTCCACCCAAAACAGATGGTTTTAATTATTAATCCTTGTTCTGTGTTAAATATTTTAAAAACTACAGAGCTGGTGAAAAGTGTTATCTTACTGGACTGAATTCTGGGTTTGTTTGGGTTTTTTTAATATCAGAAAAATGCAGCTTTTAAAAAGCCACAAATTCTAACCAGTGTTACTGCTTCTGACAGAACATTGGGGTGTTTGTCTTTGAGAGAAAGGTTTACAAAATTATGATATTTTAGCTGCACTTCCTTCTTGTTCCAGGGATGGCTTCCCATCCTGAGCACTCATCAGAGTGCTCAGTAGCACTCCTACCTAGGGGAAGACTTGTCACACAACTGCTTAAAAAAAATAAAATAAATCACCTTTTTATTTCTCCTAAGACTGCAGCCATTCCCTGAAACCCTGAATGCAAGATAGAGGTGTGATCAGTGTCCTGCCAAGCAGCCAAGGGTGTGCTCAGCTGCCTCTCAAGGTGCTGCTGGATAAATGGTCATTATCTCTGGCTGAAGGATTTTGTGAGGCTTCTGCAACATTGGACTCTGCTCAAAGCTCACCAAGGCCACCTGGGAAGCAGCAATCCAAATTATCCTGTTGGGATGGGAAAGGAAACAACCTCTATCTGCTGTAGCAAAATAATAGAATTCATCTCATTTTCTGGCACCACCTGGAGGGATGGAAGCACAGCCTCAGATGCAGAGATTTACTTTCCTGGGATGTGTCACACCTTTGGAACACAGTTTAATGCCCCTGTGTGTCCTGAGACATTGCAGCTTCTTGCTATTTATAACATGAAAACGTTCATCATAACCTATCCCACCCACTCTGACTGGTGTAGCAGAGTTGTGGAGACAAAAAAAAAAGTCTTTATCCTCCATGCCTCTAAAATGGAGAAAGAAAATAGTTTTTTTTTCTTTTTTTTTTCTGCAAGGATGAGGGCTGTCCCCATACCTGCTGCACCCTCCTTTCCTCAGGATGCAGTAGAAATGATGCTCACAGCCTTGTTCTAAGCATATGCTCTGTTATTAGGGGAATATGAGTGCCTAAGCATTATTTTAACTTGCAAATGAGAGGATATAAAATTCTGCACAATGAATCAGCGAGGATGGAGAGGACAGAGAAGTCACTGTGAAACTCGGTGTTGCACACAAAAGTACAGACAACTGAGGAATGCCACGATTGGGAACCATTACAGTTGTTTTACTACCAATAGTGATCATTTTTCATGGTAAAGGCATCACAAAGCTCTGTGCTCTCCCTGCTAAGGGTTTTTAAATGCAGAATCTTTAGAGGGAGCAAAACAAATGCTACAGAAAAAGGAAACAGCTACAAAGAGCCTTGGTTTTAGAGGGACCCCATTGAAAACAGAATCTTTACTGCTCAATAAAACTCAGGACTCGTTAGTTACGTTCCTCCAGCGCTGATGAAAATATTGTCAGATCAATCCTTTGGGGAGTGTGCATTAATCTAGGAGACAGCATCACCTCTCTGAGTGAAAGCCTGACGGTGGCAGGAGGACAGCAGATCCTAAAAACCACAACTCCAGGTGACAGAGTTATCTCACAGCCTAAATCTTGTCAGCAGCAAAGGAGACGCCGCAATTACCGCAAAGCAAACAAAGACAACTTTTAAGGCACGGGAAGTTAACGTGGCTATAAAAGTCAATATATTTACAAAGGGGAGAAGCAGAAAGAGATATAAAGGAAAGCCAGAGGGAGTATCAAACCAATTACACTTCAATTTTTATCCTGATGGTGATCAGTTACGGTAACACTGGGGTTATTTAAAGCTCTAAATACCTGCTGTCACTTCCAATTGCCCTGACACATCCAGATTATACTCAATAAAATATTTTCCATGCCTGAATATCTCAGCTGAAGCTTGCTGCAAGGTTAGAGCGAGCTGCTGCTTGGCTCCATATGCTTTATTTCACTGCAGATTTCTGCTGTGGCTCTGCATAACACTGTCCCCAAAACACTGGCATTACATATTCCAGAAAGGGACAGAATTAACATGAGAAATCTTTTGTTACCACTGTATAGGGGGAAAAAAGGGAATTGATGAAAGGGTTGTTTATCTAACCCAGCATGACCAAAAGAATTCAACATAAGTAAGGCAGAAAAAATTAGGAAAAAGAGATAATGTTGGATGTGAGGCAACTATCCTTATTTTGGAAGTATACAGATGTGTGAAAAGTTGTGGATGTACTTTCATTTAATCCCTGTTTTTAATTTTACTTTAGAAGTAAAGTATTAGAAGCTGTTTATTTTGAATACGTTAAAATGCAATAACATAATTTTTTATTAATTTCTCAAGGAGCTTTTAGCTTTGGAACTTTCCTACCTGGTGGCCATGGCAGTGTGATGGGAAAAGGACATCGCTTAGGATATGGAAAGATACCCTAAGAGGCAGAACAGCATTACTTTCAAAATTATCAAATACTAAAATTGCAGAAAAATGAGAGAACTCAGCAGGTCTTTCTGTGGTTATTCAGTTCATTCCTACACGACTTTTGATATTATTTTGAAGATAACAACCAGACATTTCCCAGGTTTTAAAATCTTACTCTCTCCCTCTCTTTCCCCCTTACTCTCTGAGATGTGGTGTTATTTGGCACACAATTCTAGAACTACAAGAAAACACCCCTGAATGTGCTGGTGAATTCCAGTGACATGAGGAAGACTTCCTGCCATTGGCAGATAAAATTTCATTCTCTTATCTGCCAAGGCATTCTCCCATTTTGGCTTTATTAATAACACTCACATTAATTTTATGCTTTAACTGCTTTCTTTTTTAGAATCATGCAAAACTAAAGTATTTGTGGAGGACTTTTTTTACTATTAATTGTGAGGGCAAAAACAAATGCTCCTGTTCACACTGGTTCAATTTTCCATTCATTTTGGATGCACAGGAGCCTTAGTGCATTGCCTGAGTATGCAGAAAAACAGCAGATTATTTATCCACTGTGTTTGTTATCTTTATACAGCCATACATATATAAATATTTTTTTAAATACTGTTTTTATAAATTTTGCATGTATTTTATACTTGATACTTGAGCTGCTGTCTCAGGAGATGCTGATTGAAAAATGGAAGCCATAAAAATCTTTAGATTTCTCATCATTTCACAGATCATTTAATGTATACTTTTGATTATTTTGTTCAAAAGAATAAATGAAGAACCCCAGATATAAATATTCACTTTAGGTAGGATCACAAATGCTTTTTTTTTTTTGCTACCTTTTCTAACCAAGCTGCAAGCAGAAACATCTCAAAGTTATATTTGTGATCATGCTAAGTGAAAGTTTTTGCTCCACAGGTGATACCAGAAGCAGGCTTTTTACTCTTTGCTGAGTAATACTCTATTCAAACTTTGAATTTTCTGGAACTGTTTTGCTTAGAAATACAGAAAACCATTTTTATCTTCTAGTACCTCCTCTCAAAGAAATCCATGCTATTCGTGTTTAAAATTATTACCAAAACATCTTGGTAGCAAATTGTCTGGACTGAAATAATTTAGACAGGCATTATTCTGATAATTGTGATGCTAGACTTATTTACTTTGGGCTGCTAAACTTACTTGGGGGTGCAGCCCAGTAGTTTAATTCCTTGAGAACTGAAGTTCATACAAGAATACAGGAGACTGAACCACAGTATTTGAATATTTTCAGCAGGACTCTGTGGCTCTGTCACAGTGAAATGTCCCTGCTAAGGTGTTGCTTTACTGACTCTAATTAAGTGTATATCGACCTATACATTGCCAAATTATCTTCCTACCTACATTATGGCTGCAAAATTAAAAAACCATTACAGCTCTTTGCAAGTGACAGCATCTGCTTTTAAAATAAAAGATTTCATGCTAAACGAGGGGTTGTGCCAATTACCATCCACTTTGTTTGGTTTTTTTTTTAAAGCATCTAGCTTATCCCTTAACCACACCAACTTCTTCCCTGCAGATTTTAATTGATGGTTCCATCCTCTAATTACCTGACTTGGCTAGAGTCCGGGCTGGACTTGCAATATCATTTGAGTATTTGTTTTTAATTAGCCCAATTATTGGCAATTGACCTCCACTTAACAGCTTCCACATCAGACGTGGTCGTTTCCCTTGTCGGGCTGATTAGGAGAGGAGCTGGGAGCCTTTTGTTGCCTCCCTTCACCCTCAGCCCTGGTTCCTGAGCAGGGATGCTCCCACCGTGCTCTCTCCATCCTCCCCGCAGCTCCAGCCCTCGTTAGGGAGCTCATCTCCCCTTCTCTGCCCCTCTCTGCCCATGGATTTGTCAGATCAGAGGTTCCTGTTCTGTGAGAGCCCCTCTGACAGGGTTCAGCTGGGGTCAGCTGCCTCAGGAATCAGAGAGAGCTCAAGGAGAGGGCTGGGGATTAGTGCACACAGGATTGTCTGCTGCTCCAGGGGGAAGAGAATTGCCTTTGAGCCACTCTTCTGCCAGGTTTTTCTACGTCACCCCCTCTCCCCTCGTCCCACAGCATTTGATTAATCAGAAATGTTTGGAAAAAAACCCCAAACAAACACAAAAAATGAGTTAAAACCACAAAAAAAAAAAAAAAAGGGTTTATAAGAAACGTATATTAGAGCACTGTAAGACTGGCAAGTGAAATCACACCAGTCTTCAACCAGCATAAATTTAGGAAAGACTAAATGCTTAGCAATCTCTGCTGTAAGCTATCAGCACTGATAGAGCTACAATTACATCATAAAGGACATAAAATTATTATATTAAGGGCAGAAAGCCTGAACTGTATTGACAGAGTTTGAATGCCTCGCATTCAATAAGGCAAATGACCCAAACATGGACAGTAAGACATATTTTAGGGTTTACTAAACTATTCTACAAGTAAAGCCATGTTTCTTTGTGTTTAAGCCCTGTATTCTTGACATCTGAAATTTCCAAGTTGCCAAAATCGTTGCAAGTTTCTTCATATTGCCAGCCCTCTTTGAAAGTAGTTGGTAACAAGATCACAGGAACTCAACAGATGTACAGGAAAAAAGAAAAAAAAAAAAAAACAACACTTTATTCACTGGCTAAAACCACAGGCATAAAGTAAGGCTTGACCTATTGATATTCATATTGGTAAAGTCATTCTATTAAACCTGCTGGATTCTGGCTGAAGTTACTCAAGAGCACAGAAGGCAGAGAGCTGCACTGTCCTGCAGGCAGCTGAGGTGATGCCGCGTTAGTTTACAAGAGCCACATCAGCCCTGGCAAACCACCACTGGAAGATAGCTATTTTCCCCAAAATTCCCCTTTAAAGGGAGTTTCCTATGGAAAGGCAAGCTCTGGAAACGTTTCCCCCGTTGTGTGTTGTTGCTGAGTCCTGCAGTGCTGCACTGATGCTCACACATCTGTGCTGAGCCCTGCACGCAGCAGCTGCCTTTGGAGTGTCCCCAACCCCACATTAGATGCCATTTCCCAATTTAGGAAAAGCTGGCAAGCCCCTGAGCATCAGAGGGGAGCAAATGTCAGGTCACAGAGAACCAGGGGGCTCCGAGGAGCCCCTGGCTTGTAGGATTTGGGAAGCTTGAAAGGGCAACGTCTGTAAGAGCTGCTCAGAGCTGGGGGTTACACAGAGGAGACTGCAGAGCCATTTCCACGAGATTCCCCATCCACTGTGACGGAATGGGATTTGTTCTGCTGAGCTGAGCCTCCTGCCATGGTCAGCTGGCATTTCCCGGGAAACCCAGGCCACTGGGCTGGAACTAAGAGCTGTTCAAAGCGGCACGACAGGCTGCGTGCTTCACGGGAAAAACAACTTTTCACCAACAGCAGAAAGCAAAGCCAGCAGAAATCCAAGGACAGCGGGGAAAGGAACATCTTAACTTCTCAGGATAGACAAAACAGCTTAGACATCAAATGGTGTGGATTGTTTCTAATGCAGATATCCCAGCACACTTCAAACTCCCCCATGGAGTAAACTGTAAAGGGCAGAAGAAAGAAACATCCACATTTATTGAGATTTTACAATTAAAACAAACCAAAAAAACCCCCAAAAATCAGACTGTGAAATTCTGCTGTTCTGCCATGTATACTTTAAATACAACGTACATAGTAACAAACACATAATAGTAAATATAAACATATTTTTAAGTAGCTTCCTACTTAGTCATGAATAAAATAAACTTCCTAGTAATTCTGGTATTTATACTTATTGTTTAATATTATAAAATTCTTTATAAATTATTATTATAACTTTCAATAATAATTATTAGTATATAATTTGTTAGATTCTACCAATTTCCCACAAAGAATTTTTTTAAAAAATAAAAATCTGGTCTTCTGCAGTGAAGTGTTGCTTTGACTGATTTTTTACACAACAAAAATGGGAGAAAAACCCAAAGGGGAAAAAAGAAAAAAATAGAAAAAATTAGGAGAGTTCATCTGGTTCTTAAAAATCATGAAAAAGCCATTTTGGCCCAGTTCCAATTGACAGAAACCTTCATAGCCTTTATGCAGACTAATAAATATTTTAAATGTAACATTTATTGCTCTTTCATGCTTCCCCAATAGTGAAGATTTTAGTAATTATATCCACTAAAAATATATTACACTACATCCACCTTACAGAACAGGATGTAGGTGTGCTTCTGTCTAATGTAAATATAGGGGGAGATGTATATCTATCTATCTATCTATCTATCTATCTATCTATCTATCTATCTATATATATATATATCGAGGTACCATTTTAACTATACCAATGCTCCTCTTTAAGAGGAAAAGCAATGAAAGCAGCTTCTGTTAGCCAGAGCTGAATGAAAATGCATAATTGAGATGTTTCATCAGTGGTTGTTTTTGCATCTGTGGGTTTTGCATTTTCACAAGCTGAAGTAGAGAAACTGTAAATTCCCTCAACGAAGGCTGGGATGACAAAAAATATTCAGGAAATTAAATGGGGAAGGAGACAATTTCTCCTTTTTGCAAAGGAGGTTTTCATCAGTTGCTTCATCTTCTTCTAATTAAAAATGGGGTCCAAATCTGTTCCACACTGACTTTTTTGGGAGGAGTGTTGTAACTCACAAAGAAGAAGAACTGTTGCCAGGAGCTACAAATGGCATGGTTTGTTTAAAGAAACACAGGACCCAAAGGAAACAGCTAACACACCAAAATATTTTCAGCAGCTGGTAAATCTGCTATTCCACAGCAACCATCTGATTGGCAAAGTACTGAATACACTTACTCAAAAAAATCCAGTTTACAGGCAAGCATATAAGTAGTTTGTTTCTTTTTAACTCAAATATCATGAAAATAGAACAATTAAATGCTTAAAATACAATGCATGCAAAATCAGGGGACTTTTAAAGAGAAAACACATCCATGAAAAAATTCAAACCCCTTTTATTGCTTGAGCTGCTCATCTCTGAAACCAAGGATTTCACCACAACAGGATTTCTCACCCTACTAAATTGATAACAAACCCAAATGCCAGTGCAAATGAAGAGAACAAACAAAACTGATCTCACTCCTGCAAAGACCCATAAAGTCCTGCTGGGATATGGCTTTGACTTTTTTTTTATAAATGGGAACTCTAAGTAATCCATCTCAAAACAGCTGGGAATACACTGCAACACCTTAGTCAGTTCTGTGCAGTGGAACTCCAACATAAAATCAGAGCATTTCTGTAGCTCCTGAGGAAAAATAATAATTAGACTCATTCAGAGCACACATTTCTTGTATAATAATGCAAAAGAACAAGGAGAAAAAGAAGCAAGTCAACAATTTATTCCACTGGCTGTGAGCAGAGGAAAAGGCAGAGAAATAAGTGCCCATTTTCTGTTGACTTTTAATAGAGGAGTGCCTATTTCTACACATGCCTTTGAAAAATGTTTCCTCCAGATAATTTCCAAAATCATGCTAAATCAGTTCTGAAATTGGAAATAAATGGCAGCAAAAATGTCTCAAACATTTAATAATAAACCTGATGAACGACAATATAGCCATCTCTCAGACAGTGTGGAATACAAAAAAATGGACACTCAACAACATTATTTTCAGGTCTGGATTCCAAAAATATGTGTGTTTATTTTATAAAGTTGATTCCTTTCCAGGGCACAGCTCAGATTAAATGCCAGGGAAAACTCAAGAACTCAAAGGCCTTGTGAATATATGAACAGTTGCACTGCCAGGCATAATTGTTTTCTGATGCATAGCTGGCTGCCATTTAGCACATGCCCTGGTAGAAAAGGTCATTACTTACAAAAAAATATTCCTCACATCTTCCATTAAAGCAGGCAGCCTTCATGCCAGGCAGCACAGCACAACAACACAACAATGTATTAACACATTATTTTCTGAAGCAGGTTGCCTGCAGTTTCACCATGCAGAGCTGTCCTGAAAATGTGACCATGTTAATTAACCAGAGCATGAGTGACAAGAAAAACCAGCAGCAGAATGAACAGGTTTAAATTATTCCTGAACATTAATCAACCATGCCTTTACTCAGTTTCAGTAGTAGCTGATCAAGTGAAAGTGTCAATTTATGGGGTAAGAACCTGTTTCCCTGGATACCTTTGAAAATTTTGGTGGGTTGAAATTAATTGTGGTTTGGTTGTATAAAGTGTGACAAGTTTAGGAAGAGGTTATAGGTTGGCTAAAAACAAAAATGTGAGCATCACCTCAGCTGATCACACAGCCTTGGATGAGTGAAAAGAGCAGTAACTACAACTGTGGTGTTTAGACACTTACCACAAAGGCTTTTGACACAGAGAGAGATATAAAATATAAGGTTTGCATGAAAAAAAAATCTTTACTGAAGGATGGAAGGAAGGTTTTAACCTCATTGAAGTGAGAAGCTGTTTACTAAGCAGTCAAGTGGGAGAGAGAGTGAAATAAAGCAGCACTCACACATTTACACCAAGGAAACAGCCTGCACTTTAGGACAGAGAAAGTCACACTGTCTTGTCTCTGCAAGGACAGAGCTTGAAGGACTCAGGTATGAAAAATTAATTCTGCCTGCACCCAAGCCTGTCTGTAACTTTGTCCAGAACTTTGTTTTGTTTCAGTTAAGTTGCCATCCCTTTTTAAAAAAAAAAAAAACCTTGGTGTGCTGGAGCCATTATTTAAAAGCAGCAGGTCACTCTGCCTTTGCTGTTGCACTGAGAACTCTCCAGCCAAATGCAGAATTCTTAGTTTTTTGCCTCCCAGAGCATTCTGTTTGCTACAACCCAGAGTTTAGCCCATATCACTGACACTTATCACTCCTGTCAGCAGAAAATTGATTGACTGTGTGATTATATCTTTAATATGGCTCTTAGATAATCCCAGTATTCAGTACAATCTCAGGGTCAAGGGCATATCTGTGCTCTTCTTCTCCACAAGATATGCAACGAACTTCTGAGACACTTCTAAAAAGCGAACATAAAATAATTTCCTATAAAACCTGTGTAAGAAAGCTTTGAGCTACCACAGTCCCACTCTGGCTTTTCCTCCCCTTTCCTTGGTTTTCTGTGACCTTTTCTGAAGTCTTCCCAAATTCATTCTCGCTCCACGCTCCTGACACCATGTGATGTTCATCACTTTCCTTAATGACCAAACAGAGATGAGAAGAATAGCAATGTGCTTAATGTTCACCAGGAATTTATAACTACACCATCAAGTCAGTCATGACCTTACAAATTTCCATCAGGAGCTCCCTGGGACTTGCAAAAGAATTCATATTCAAATACATTGTCTATTATGTTGTCTCCTTCAAATATTATGCTACCCTTGCTTGGCTGTTGAATTTTACTGTTATTTAAGCAGCAAGTGAGAGACTACAAAGTTCAATATTGACGCAAAATAGAAGACAAAAGTACTGTTATTGCTGGGGTTTGTGGATACAGTTTAGTAACACCACAGCCTTCAAACACTACATCACAGTTGTGTTATTTGGACATGACATTTTCTTGTCACAGAGACTCTCAGTTGCTTCAGTCAAAGCAGAACATAAGTGAATACCACAAAGGCCTTCTCTTTTCTTTATGTCTGAGCAGAAGAATCTGGGGCAGAGCAGAGCAGCTCTGAGTCCACCAGAACCAGGAGACAGCCAAAGAACAGCTCATTTCAGCCACAGCACAGGGGATCTTCCACACCCCTCTTCCCATCTCAGCAGGACAGTTTCTCTAAATCAAGAAGCCAGACTTCACTTCCCAAACAGCAGCAACGAGTCCCATTCCCCTTCCCTTTTTCTCTTTAAAATCCTGTCAATATACTGCTCTAAACAGCAGCCACCCTGCGTATGATGCCTGACAGGTTTATTGAATTTGTGAATTAAATCTAGCTGCAAACAGAAAAGTTGTGATCTATGGACAGATAAATGCACTCGCAACACCTTATTGCTGTAATGAAAATGCAGCAATTCTGCTCTAAAAACAACTACCAAAAAAAAAAAAAAGAGAAAGGAAAAGAAAAGAAAAGCAGGTACAGCTATACCAGGTCTCGTTTCTCTCCTCCTCCTTCCAATCTCTTAAATCATTTCACCTGCCCAAGAGCACAGCAGGCTGACCTGCAGTCCACCACTTCACATTGCCTAATTGGTTTGTTTCAATATCCATCCTCCAGAGGAAGATCCCAGCTTATTTCAACCAATTTAACTGTCATGTTGTGTGCTGGTGGGGCTGAACCCTTTTTGTCCTTTGCCCTGGGTGACCTTGTGCACATGGTTCAACTGGAAACCTTTTCCCTTCTAAGGCTTTCTGGGCACTTCCTTCATTAAAATGCATCAGGTCTCCATCCTCCAAGGGAGCAGCTGCCTTTGTTTTGCTTCCCCCCAGCTCAGGGTCATCACGAGCAAAACTTCTGCTTTCTCCACCAGCAGCCAGTGTTTCCTCCCTGTGCATCAGTCCAGGGGGATGGGCACAGAGAGGCAATGGCAAAGGGACATCCCTCAGTGTCCCCTCGTGACAAGGGGGCTGCACAGGGCTCGGGTGTTTCTGCCTCTCCACGCTGTATCTTCGAAGAGTTTTATGGTGTTTGCTCAGGAAGAAATCCTGCTGTGAGTGATCTGCAATTAGGCACGGCTAGTTAAACAGAGCCCCTTCCATGTGAGTGGAGTGGAGCTCCCCTGAGCCCATCCTGGCAGAACAGAGATTATGAAATCCAAGGCACGCTCTGACAGCGGCGGGCGCGGTACCCGCACAACACGCGGTGACCAAAATGTGTCACCAGGGAGCTGCCACGCTCACTGCAGGAGTATTGTCTGTCTGCCAGAGGAACTGGCTGTCCTCAGGTACCTGTGACAGCCTCTGCCAGGCCTGACCTGGCCTTCACGTGACAAGATTTTATTCCAGCTCTCCAGAACTTGCGGAACGAGAGCTGGTGAAATGCACCCCAGGAGCTTTCCAGCATCCTCAGACTGGAGACAACGGGGCTCCTGTGACTGCTCCTGTGACTTATTTATTCACTAAGACTTAATAACCACTTCTCTTTATTCTATTAAGATGAAAAGTAGGCATTTTTGCCAGCTGACACTGGTTTAAAAAAATAAAGCATACTCGAAACAGCACTCCTCCATCACCCACCTCCCCATCCCATATCAATTAAACTTTTAGACTTAGCTTTCCACATTGAACATCTTTCTGACCTTTTGGGGAGCTCACTATTGAAATTTTGGGCATTCTCACCTCAAACACCTGTCCTGTTATCTGCTTCTCCTTAGATAGTTTTCAACAGGAGAGGGAGTTTCCCTTGAAGCTACTATTCATTTACAACATACATTAGAATATCTGTTCCTAGTATTCTCCAATAAAATCAGGTGTTGTGTGGTCTGTAGGCTCCAGACAACTTCTATCAGGATTTTGTTACAAACATACATGAGACAAAATTGATTCCCTATTATCAGGCAAAAGGACATCCATCTTCTCCACTCTCTGTGTTCTTTGGATGCTCTGTTTGCCATGGGAGTGTACTCCAGCCTCAGGCATTTTCCCTTCCCTTCCTGTCTCAAATAATTTTAACAGGATAACATGACATTTTTGGCAGATTGTCTTCTGCCATAATAACCCATGATTACGTATTTATTTTAGTCACAGAACATAGAAAGACCCCAAACCAATAAAACCTTTTCTTCAACAATCACAAAATTTCCTCACCAAAATTTTAGAGCCTAAAATTTTGCAACAAACAAACAAACAAAAAAAGTTCAGAAAGGTGTTGTCTTTTCTGGGTGACATTTAGTGCTGGGGAACCCCTCTGGGGTATCCCATTATCCCATCAAATTTTTTGTCACTATATCATGTTTTATTATCACTGCAATAAAACACCCTCATTCATATCCTCCAGCCTTTCAAGAGAAAATGCACTGTATTATACAAAAGATTCATCTAGGAAAAATTTACAATGAACACAAACCTTCCTCCTCAAAATAACACTCTTTAGAATCCTCCCTGAATTCAATCTAGAAGTAAAGAAGACAAGTGTCCTTTTTCATGACAGAGATCATTTAGAATTGTTATCGAGAGACTTGATATTTCATTAATGGCCTTTAATGAGGCTTTTTTAAACTGCAGTATCATTATATAAAAGATTTTATGGAAGATAATCAGGTAATAAATATATCATCCCTTCCATTATTTCACCTATGCAGAAAAGTAGTTTGGTCGTTTCGGCAAATGGGTTTTGTTAGGAAATTTCTGGTGCCCATAAAGTTGTTGCTTAAAATAATCCAAGCAGAAGAATTCAGAATTTCAACCAAAAAAAAAAAAAAAAAAAATAAAGAATCTTTCCAGAGCAACAATCCTATTGTTTTATAGGGTACTCTCTTGCAGGCTTTATTTTGAATTGTGTGTCAACAATTTAAATGGGGAGTTCTCTACTCACACTGTGTGGCTTCCACTGTGGATTCGTAGGAAGGAGGATGGGAGATCACAGAGCAGTCACATAATGCCTAAAAGGCAGATTACAGCGAGACACTGCACAGAACTTTTTTTTCCATACCATTAGGTCTATCCAGTCAAAAAGCATCAGGAAAGAACCAAAGGAAACCGAAAAGATGGAACCAAAAATTCACAACACTTCAAAATTTTCTCAGCAGTGCAAACGCACCTTCACAGTAACCACAGAGCAAGAGGAAGGTGTGAAGTGGCTCAGTGGGGTGCAGAGGGAACGCTGAAAGGAAAAGGGTGCTAGGAAGTTGAGAACAGGGGTTTCCCCATTCCCTCATCATCCAGAGGTTTTACTGCTTCCATGGACCACAGCTGCCTTTTCTAGTCCAAATTCCTCCTCAAGGATTCAGTGCAGCTGCCTCTACCTCCTCACCTTCCAAATTGCCCCGGGCTGGTCATGGAAAAATCTGGGAAAAGGGATCACCTAATCAAGTTCTGACACTGTGAATGATGCTGACCTAAAAGTATCCAGCAAGATAATCTTTATCATGTTCTGAAGGAAAAAAGTTTCTAGATTTTAGCATCAAATAACACAGAACACATATTGAGTTTCAGCTGACATAAAAAAGTTGTAAAGGCATATCTGGAACAATGGGTTTAATTTTTTTTCCATAAAGTTTTCATTTGATGTATCACATTTGTCCTATTTCTAACATGAGCAGTGTCCAAAATGCCCAATTTTTATCTCATTTCACCTCAAGCACTCTTCAGAGACACTGGAGGAAGGATACAAGGATGGCAGATTAAAAGAACCTAGGTCCTCCCTTAGGTCCTGCCAAAGTATTTGTGAACATCCACTGATTCAAGCTTAGAAAGGCATAATTTTAACATGTTCAAAACTCAATTAAGTTCCACTGTTCCACCTTCGAACAGCTTCAACCAATTTTCATTGTCTTTCTCATGTTACCAGCAGTTCCCATCAATGAATATCATCCACTTTGCACGTTTAAATTGAGCTTCAACACGCATTTTGGGAGAGTGAGCTTCATTATTCTAACAGAGCAAGCAGGAAAACTGAAGTACAAGCATCAATTTGGCCATTTCTTGCCCAGCCCTGGAGTCCTGGGGCTGTGCCAAGCAGCCCTGGAAATGCAGCTGAATTCTCTACCTGTTGGCACTGGGAAATGCCTAGCATTCTCAGAGAGAGCATAAAAATCCTCTTCCCACTTCTTTCAGGAGTTTTCTAGCTTCCAAACCAGCTGACAGAACTGCAATTAGGTATGAAACTCCTGAAGGGGAAAAGGAAAAGCAAACCCCAGCGGTAGCATATTAAATTTTGTGGTTAAGGAAATTTGAATTTAGGCAAGCGTGACTGAAGCACCGTGCACATGTCACATTATCACCTAACTCCTTCCACAAAGTCTGCTTTTACAGTTATTTTTTCTATCACTGAGCAGCAGTTTTACAGTGTGCTTGACTTCCTGGCACTGCAAACAAATTGAGTTTCTGCACCTTAACAGTGAAGTGGTGTTGAGCCAGTGATGTATTGCTGAAAATGTGCAGCCTGCTGAGGGAGTCAACAGGGAACCTCTGCTTTGTAAATTAGGGGTTTTCTTCAGCTTGTAAAGATTGACAGAATTGACACCTTATAACTGAGGGTAGGCTTGGTGTATTTTACTAACAAAAGGAATGTAACTTTCAGAATCAATGCCGTGGTGGCAGGTTGAGCCTGAGGCATCCAGTCACCTTCCCCTGTGCCCCACATTCATTCCCTCCCTTAATTAACTGCAGAGATTTGGTAACACTGCAGATTTGGGGGTTTGTTTTAGGTATTTCCACCACTGATATGCATTTACAAAATGGCCCCTTAGGAAATAAACAGAAAGGAATTGATAAATACTATACAAAAACAAATTAAAACAGTCTGAACTTTTTATAAGTAAGGAAGCACCCAAGTTTCGAGTCAGTCACTTCATAACTCTGAACAATAATTACTACAATTCATGAATTTTCGTTGTCAGAGCATCCCAAAATGTTTTTTAATTCACCCAAACTTAAAGCTATTCAATATCCACATTCATTAGAAAGGTTTGGAAAATCACTGGCTGCTCACAGAACACAATCAACAGGGGAACTGTCCCATCCTTCCCAGCTGGAAAGCAGCAAACCCTTGTGTCTTAGAAAAGTATTTGTTGAGGCACCAAAAATAAAAGCTTCAGAGCATGTTCCAGTTGTTAAAAAATAATTTAATTTTGGCTCTTCCTTGTTCTTTTCTTCCCACCCTTCTCCATCTTCCATGGTAGTCCATGGGCTAGAGCAGGGTGAGGTGTTGAATGAAATTGTTTGGGGTTTTTTGGGCACAGATGGTTTATCTTGCTGTCAGTGATAAACAAATGAATCCTCACATTAACAAGGTCATGCTATAACTTGTTCCCAGGCTGGGAATAGGTATAGGTGGGGTGGTTTCCTGCTTTCCTCAGAAACCCAAAGCATGGTGAACCCACAAGGCTTATCTGGGCTTCCCCTTACTCCCTAGACCCCTCACTCAGAAGATAAATCTTCCAAAATCCAGAATATTTTGTTTAGAGTTGTACACCGTATGTCTTACAAATTTCTAAACGCACCGTTTGTGGGAATCAAAAGATGTGTGTTTTGGGACCTCAAATGTAATCAAAAAGTTCTGAAATGCCTTTCCTCTCTCTGTCACAGGAAGCAAATCAAAGAGTTCTGTCCAGCCTTCTGCTGCAAGACATTCTAGGCTGAAAAAAGGGATGGGGGTGTGGAATAATCAAGAGAGATGGATCTTAATTTAAATGTAAACAATGGAAGCACATATATTATACATACACCTACTTAGAGCAAGAATGGAAACCCATTTGTAAACCCCAAATCCAGCTTGTCAGATCAAGATGGAGTAGCCCTTTCAAGCCGCTCTGTCTCCCAGCCAGAATGACAGGGTGACAGGAGGAAACGATCCCTGCAGTCTGACTACAGCAATCATGAATAATCTGCTCCAAGTTGGGTTTTTTGCATTATTTATACTCAATGCACTGTCTTTGTAAGGATGATTAGTGCTCCATCTGCCTGGACCACAAACAGGCATAAAGGAGACAACCTCCTGATTAAAATCTCATTTCTTTCAAACAGATAATGTGAACCCACTATTCTTCCTGGACATGCAGACCTCCAGTCTCCTAATTAATCTACATCAGTCATTAGATATAGATAGCTTGGCCAGACCTCAAGTTATTTAAATGCATCACTGAGCTAAAATATAATAGAGCCAAGCCACAAATATGAAGTTCTCTATCCTTTGCAACACTGGGAGCAAGATTCTGTGTCTCATTAGGGCAGAGCATCAGAATTAATCAGGAGCTCTGAAGCAAGCTTCTAATTTTTATCATCACAAGCCTCTGACTAATGCTGGGATTCTTCTGATAAATGGGAATGTCTGCCTTGGAGCTGACCACCCCAGCCTCTTCAGCAGAGACCTCTTCAACAAAACTCAACAGCATCTCAGGGGCAATTTGTCAAACATTAAGATTTAAAAAGGGACACGAATGAGTTTCTGCCTAAACAGGACTACCCGTCTCAAGAGAATACAAAGGAACTAGGAGTGATCCCTCTGAAAATAAACATACATGCTTTTGAGGCCTAAATTTGATTAATTTCGGGATCTTGGCACAAAATACCATTGCAAAGGGCTGAGGTTACAGGAAATTCATAATTGCTATTAAATCTATAATGAACATTAAAAAACATTGAAGTTCATAAAATTTAATTCACGGGTTTCAGTTATAATTAATAACTATATCCATGTTCATTACTTTCTGTCTCCATTTTGTATCTTCATTCTGCTCTGCTCCAACATTAACAAGTGCTTGAGTTCAAATCATCATGCCAAAAGTGTCCATCCAGCCCAGGGTCAGAGGATTTGATGCAATAGCCCATAAAACACACAAACACACACACACATCATCATCATCACCTTCATTTTTTGTCCAAAACCTCATGTGAGAACCATGAGAGGTTTTCTGTACTAAAAAACCCACACATTTGTCATTACTGTATTCACAAACTAGCAAAAATCCAAACCCACTGTGTAGATCTTTATAATAAATGAAAGCAGTCTTTATGGGAAATGTAGAAATAATGTATTTCCTTAGGGGTCTCCAAAGCATTTGACAAACATTTATTACATTTGAGATCCTCCCTGTGGGTGAGCTTTATTTGCAGAGTACTTTACAAACTGATCATCCAAGGCATAAAATCTCTCAGCTTTGAATGGAGAGTGTTTAAGAATCCGTGTGCTGAAAATTGTCTACTATTGAAAACCTCCTTTAGCTGTCAATAAGAGAAAGCCCAATAAATTTATAGACTTTTATACTAACTGATGTTGGAATAACCCCTGGTTCATCCACAGGATGGGTACATTTCTTCCTAAGCCTTTCCTCCTCTCATGGATTTTGTATGAATTTTTCTGTGTTTTCCTTACACACTTCCTTGCTGCTTACACATTAAGTTCTCATTAAAAGAATTTTAAGCATTAATATTTTCCTGGCAAAAAAAACACAGTTGACATAATTGCAAATTACAACAGTTTTCAATGCTGGCACTCAAGAGGATTTCTGAAGCCATCAGGGAGAATTACACAACAATACAACACTTATAAAACAATAACATAAAACCCTTCCTTTCTTTCCCCTCTCTCAAGTATTAGGACATGCAGCTCTGGTTAACATGCACAATGGCACTCAGAGACCAAGGTGATGCTGGAGGAAGCGAGAGCATGAATAAAGAAAGAGAAATTGCCTGTTTCACAGAGGAAGAATGAAATTCTATACTTGCTTTCATTTCTAACTCAAAACAAAACCATGCTGATAAAAGAACTTTGAATTTACAGCAGAACAGAACACAAAATGGCTTGAGGTGCTGTGTTGATTTTCTTTTTCTCCCCAGAGGAGCAGTGTGAGCACAGGGTATCACAGTGCCTGCTTAGAACTTTATTAACAGCAGAAACCCTGCCCGTGAAACTGCGGATCACTGGGAATAATGATGGAAAAAGAAATCGGGGCTGCATCAAGTGAACAATTCAGCACATTGTGGCAGGTAAATGCAGGCACATTTGGCTAAGGTTTGTGGCCTAATGTGGACAGAAATCAGCAGCATCATTCAGAATATGCTTTATTGAATTGCTGACTTGCTGTGAAGCCTTTGGCATGTCAGTAAATATCCGTGTCTGTTCTCTTTCCATCCTTCCCTAGCTAAGAATGTAAAGAGGAAAAGCTTCATGTAGAGGAAGGACCTAATAGACCCTTATCTTAACTCAAACCTACATGCTTCAATAAAATAAAAATCAGCAACAGAATTATCATTGTTATCATTGATAACATGATCATTAGATCTAAACAGAGAAGCTTTAACAGGACTAGTCTAAAAGAAATGCAATTTCTAATACATTTTTTTTTTCCATTTCTCCTGTATTTTATAATAAAATTGAAAACTGTACTCAGTGTCAAGCTCCCAAGTTTCATCTCTCAAAACAGGTGGTTTTTTTTTAATTTATAAAATTCCCTTTATGCGAGGGAAATGCTGTAAAAATAACTGCCCTCCATCCTTAAGAAAATTATTGTGGAATTTGCCTTTCTGAAGAACATTTTACAACTTTTACTTTCCTAGTTGAAAGAAGTTCTCAAAATATCTTTAATATTTCAAAGTTTCCATCCTTTATCCATGTTTAGCTACATTTTTGGCCAGATCTACATCTTCCACCACTGGCTATTTGCCTGCATCTGCAAAGCAACTTTTTCCTCATTCCTCTTTAAAAAATACTGTAGCATCTGATAATGCAGTCTACATAGTCCTCTCAGGAAAGGAAAAAAAATGCTTTTACAAATCAAAAAGCTGCAGTATAAATTCCATCGCATCATATTGCATACATAAATAAGATGAAGAAACCTAACCTAGAGTCATGAAAAATTCCATTACACTATCTCCATTTTTTTTGGATGCACACAAAAAACACCAGAGCTGTAACTTCTTCCTCCTGCTCACAAAGCTGCAGGTGTTAGGCTCCTTTCTAGAAACAAGGGTATTTAAGGCATTTACCCCTTCTCTTTCTGAATTTGGATAATGTGGAGAAACAACTGCAGTTTAGAAAGGACAGTTTCTTCCAAATGTCAGCAATATATTTATGATGCATTCATGTTTTTTATCAGAGAGATCCTTAAGGGCCCTTCTGACCCTGCCCATTCTATGATTCTATTAAATCAGACCACTTTGAGCTTTAATTTTACCTATGATAATGAGAATTCAAGTGAAGCAAATGGAAGCAGTCAATACACAAACCACACACAACCATTATTTGCCTGATTGTGAAACAGCACCAAAAAACTTAAATTTAGGAGAATTACACATGCACTCAGCATTTCAAAATCTTCACAACCTGTTAAAACTGGAAATAAAAAATCAAGATCTCTAAGTCCTTAACTACTATTTCAATTGCAAACTTGAGCTCTCTTACAAAACAAGAGCGGGGCAGAACAGAAAAGGAGTTTTTATTTGTACTATATAAGCTATTAACGCTCAAGTATTGGATGTATTTCAAGGATTCCAATATACCAGTGAAAACTGTGTCCGTAGCTGAGGGCTTCAAAGTTTATGAATATTTCTGAAGCACTTTTTATCACTTTATGAATTACTTCTCAAGTCAAATAAAATACAATCTTACTAATAAACAGTCTCTCCTGGAGACAGATGCATCAGCTCTAGGAGAAAGAACAGTCACTAAATAATAATAACCAATGAAAAGATAAATCCAAGCACATGTTCCCTGTTTGGGCAGCATTAAGCATAAAATTTCATTTCACTTCTCTATTTCCAGTCCCACTCACAAGTTGATTCTCTGCTCACATTAGGACAGTGCAATGTAACATTTGAGGTGCTGGACAGCTTGTCCCTATTAGTGCTCCATTTTAGCAGGTAAGATTAATTTGCCACAGAGGATGAACCGCCCCTCCACTGCATCTTCCAAAAAAACAGCTCTGATCTGACCTGCCAGGATATTTCTCACATTCCATGGAAAAGAACCTTCAGCAAATTTGGGGCACAGCCCTCTTTCCATTCCAGGAACAGACTCACTAGCACTGTGGCACCCCAATTTTGATAGGGACACTTCATTATAACAGAACAAACAAGTCTTAACACTAGCATTATTCCAAGATTTCTCTAAGAAAAAAAATTTTTTAAACACAGCATTAGAAGAACTGATGGTAGAAGTATGCAGAAAGTAATATTTTTAGCTAAAAATATCCATCCCCCTTTGTGAATTATAAGCTATTGTTCAGAGCAGCACAGGTGATGCTTTAACCAGGTTATGGACACATAAATCTTGAAAGAAAATTAAAAAACCTCTGCACACTTCAGTTACTTTGAGAAGCCAAAGGGAGGAGAGAGAGAACACCAGCAAGCTGAAACAATTCCCCCCGACCTCTCTTAACAAGAGAAATTTGTTCTTCAGCTGGTTTAATCAAAATGTCCTCTCATTTCCCTGCAGAATTCTCTCTTGCTGCTTCAGCAGGATTTCCATTCTCCCTTTGCCCTTCAGCACGGTGCTGTCTCACAGGAGACCACGGCCACTTCTGCACTTTATCACCATCCAAACCCCCAGGAGGTTTGGTTTCCAGGCCTTTGAAGGTTTTCCTGCCTGTTAAATTAGAAAATGATGCAGCACTATAATCCTCAAGTATATTTTCAGCTCACAGAAAGCACAGACCACAGGTGAGTGGCTCCCTCTCCAGAGGAGTAAGGACCTACTGAAATAAATAAAACTTAGCAGGTAAGTAAGAATTTGCAGGATTTGAGAAACTTCTGCAGTTTCTCACATATAACATGTGTGAGTTAGTTTCTCACACATAACTACATACTGAAAAAGCAGAGATTAAATTCAACCTATTACATTAAAAAAAGAAAAATCACTAACAGCAGAACCACCAAGGCAACATACAAAAACAGCAAATATTTTTTCATTTGACTGAAAGTATTACAGTGAGGGGCAATACGAAAAGCTTTAATTATCTGTAGATGGGGGTTCTCATATATTTATTCAACATTTCTATATATTGATGAACATCTGAAATTTGCAACTACATTTTTTTTCCTGATTATCCATGTGAAATCTTGTATAAACTTCCAACACATCTGATGCTTTGCCCATTTCATCAAAGGAAGACCCGTAAAATTCAAATTTATCTCATGTAATGTGGGGCACTGAAAAAACAGTCCTGAAGCAATTAAGCACCCATTTTAAATGATTTGTATTTTTATTATTTTTGGAGACTGTATTTCGTGTAAATATCTCATTGCTGATTTACAAACCCGTTATAACAGCAGAGAGCCTCTAAAAGCAGGCAGCATGGAAATTCAGAAACACAGGAATGGGATTAAAGATAGCACAACTTTTAAAACTCATTTTCTGGGCTCTGAAGGCTTTAGCCTATGAACAAATGCATATTTTCAAGGGAATAGGTATCAAAAATAACTTTCACACTGTACAACAGTTTAAAAACCCTGTCTTAGGCTTTTTTCTAATGCTATTATAAATGTAATCAGCTTCTGAAGCAAGGGCAGGATTTAGACAAGGCATTATTTCCTTCACAGTGGCTGGGAATGAGATGGGAGAGGGAAGGATGCAGATACAAGGAATAGTGATGCTCTCAGGAAATCTGTGTTGCAACTGGAAATCCAGAGCCTGGTGGGCTTCTGGCAGGCCACAAATCAGGCAGAAAATCTCCAACAAACTTACCTGGCTTAAAGTTTAAAATTAAAGAAAAATAAAGACTTTGGACATAATGATAAGGTTGTGTATATTTCATTGTAAAAACTCAGAGTATTCCAAGAGAAAAGCATAGCAAGGGTTAACACCTTGTATTAAAGGGATTTCAATCTCTCTTTTGTTGTTCTTTCTGAACTTTTTTTAATTCTCTGAGGATAACAATAAAAACAAACAAACAAAAGTTGTAATAGCTATAAATCACTTTTTTTTTTTTTTCCCAGATGGGGAATTACTGGAACTGGCAAATCTTTCTGGATGTGTACAGTTCAAACCAGAATTCCCATCAAGAACAGAAAAACACCTTGAAATTCTACTCCTGCAGAACCATAGTGGGACTAGGAGAGAGCAGAGAGACCTGCTCTGGTTGAAGAACTGTTCCACTAAAAGAAAGTTCAATCTCTTTTCCTCACTGCCAATCTTTTGAAAGGATTTTCCCCCCCTCTCTTCTAAGTCAAACATTTTCCCTTCAAGCCCTTGCAGCAACAAATCAAACCCAGCGGCTTCTTAAATGAAACCTACTGAGCACCCATCACAGAGACAGAGCTCATGAAAAGAGATTACAAGGATTTTCCTGCTACTGCAGGGGAGAATATTCCAATGAGTGTAACTGTTTTATTAGCACCTTTGAGAATGCCTATTTTTCATATTTCTAATGTTCTAAAATACAGAAGGCACTCGAGGCTGCAGATGTTCCTCTCTAAAATGCAGTGAGTCCATAAAAATCTGTCTGTAAATAACAAGGAAGGCAGGGAAATGTTTCAGTGAGGAAGAACTGAGCCCCCAGACTGGCAGGGCTCCCTGTTTTCTCTTCCAGCCCCCTTTTCCTCACTGCCATCCAAATCTCACAGAGATCAGGAACCATCAGGAGCAGACTTGTGTCAGAAGGAGTTTTTTTAAGTGTAGGTAGTCTGGCCTGAAATTGTAACTGATTGAATTTCTTTAAACACAAAAATTCTTTTAAATAAATTGTTTGAATTTCCTTAAACACAAAGTAGAGTGAAAAACCTCCAGTGTGATACATTTTCCTATCGGTATCCGACAGCTCTGCATTAAAAATATTGTGATATTTAGATGTTCTTTGCAGCTATTTAATTAAAGGTAAAGGTAAAATATGACAATATCTTTTAATATTTCAATATTAATATTTAGTGCCCTAGCTCTAGGATCTTACAATAATTTATTGTATAAGAGTAAGAGTAAAAATTGTAACAAGATGTCAGAGCAGGATATCTTGTTTTCCCTCCTCCTTGTGCATTCTACAAGATGACTGTGGCTCTGTAACAGTAAAAACTGTTCATTTAAATACCTGGAAATCTGGAGGGCATTATTACACAACTCAGTGTGGATTATACAATCCATTTTGGATTCTTCACAGGAATTGTAAATTTATGTATATTAGAATTATCTTAGAACTTGTTTTCCTTATTCTTTTAGTTCTTTAGTTCAGAAAGCTCTGGGAAAATACTGTTCTGAAGTTAATCAAGTAAAAACAGAGTGAAAAAGAAACACTCAAGAGGTTCACAATTATAACAGTAAGGCAGAGTAAATCACAGAAGATTCTTACATTTTCCACTGTCCACCTGAAAATTAAACATTAACAGGCCACTACCTGACATTAGAAGCTGCACAGCTGGATAATTAGCCACAAAAAGAATAGCAGAAAAACTTTAAATTTTAAACAAAGTGAAGAAAGACACTATAGAGTGGCCACCCCACAGTTTGAATACATTTCTCAGAGAATGTAGAGTAAAAAATATTGTTAAATACCAGGAGAGTATTCAAGGAATAATTTCCTGTGCCCCT
>VZSR01000055.1:4424307-4517939 GCA_013398615.1 Brachypodius melanocephalos | reverse complement strand
ACCAGTAAACTTCTAAAGGTAAAAGTTCTGAAGGCAGCTGTTGATCAGAGGAAAAGGAAGTAAGGAATCACATTATCTGCTGCAAATATGTTGTCCTTTCTTTAATTAACACCTAGAGCAGCTTTCACTATTTCTATAGGTAAATACAACAGTCCCTCAGCTTCTCTTGGCTTCAGTTCTTCATTTCTGTCACAGAAGTATACACCAGGCTGGAATTTTCAGGAAAATCATTACTTCCAAGGGTTGCTGCTCCAGCTTTCTACAGAATTCACATTTTTGAATCAATAATTTAGTTCATTTACCACTAACAGCAACAACACCTGATCACACTCACAAACCTTCAAGAAAGTGATGACATTTATCCTGTAATTAATTATGAACACCAACCAGGAGCCTCAAGCATTTGCAGAAGCAAAACCATGTTCAAATAAATGGGCCAGATGATGTGTTATTAAAAGAAAAATTACTCCAAAGATAAAAATATTCAAGTGTTTGTACTGAGGGAGCATTTCTGAGTCACAGCCACATCCATGATCCCTGATCCACTCACTCTTATCCCATCCATAATTTTGGTACTGCTGCACCTTGGTGAGATTGTGCAATGGTTTATTTCTTCATTCAGTGTGTTCTTTTTAATGCTCTATCATCAGTTTTACTTTCACAAGGACAAAAATTAATTCATCTTCTCTTGCAAACCAAGAAATTTCTGTTTCTCTCACAGTCACTAAAAATCCTTTTTCTTTTTTTTTTTTTTCCCTTAAAATCACTTGGATTGATAACAGTGCTCCCACTTTTGAGTCTTCCCTCATCTTTGCCCCTCTCATGCCTCAAATCCTGGTGATGACTTTTTGCACTCTCTCAGAGGGTGCATTTCCATTGCAAATGTGGATGTCACTTGTGGCTGCAACAAAACCCCTCCAGCTTTAAATTAGCCAGGACTGAAAGCTGACCTTCAATACCCTTGACATCTTCTTTGTGTGAGTATAAATCACACTGAACCTGTGTAACCTCTGCCTTCTCCTATAACTACAACAACAGGTACCACACCAGGACTCTGCACATTCCAAATTTTTAATATCACTGGTCACATCGTGTTGTCTTTGAAAGGAACATTAGGGAAGGAAAAACGCAAAATGTGGTGAATTTCCATACTCATTCTTTGCGAACTATTTGCAAGCCCCAGGTAAAAATGTAAAATTTGCACTTTTTTTCTGGAAAAGTGACAAGGGAAGGAGAGAGTTACATGGATACTGTATTCAACCTCGCCAAAATCAGGTAAATGTTATCTAATGCAGTAGGAAAAGCATTTTCTTCTGTGTAAAGTGCTGGGTTGCTTTCCACTTCAGGAAACATCGGACTGCTTGGGAAGTGGGGGAATTCCCAGAACTCCAGCACTCCTCATCATTTCCCTTCTGGTCTCTGGCAGCATTAATTACCGAGTAACCTCATCTCAGACCTGTGACATTAGTGACAAAGTTCTCACCAGCCCAACAGACCCTGTGCCAAACATGGAAATGGGTTCCTACTCTCTGTATCCTCCTCCAAGCATCTTCCCTGTGCCTGATGTCCCTGGGTTTATTTAAAAACAAGAGGCCTTGTTTTTCACTAAATGAGATTGTGTACATAAACATGTGCTGCACACAAACTGCAGACTCTGATACTTCAGGTTTTCTCCATTTGCCTCATAAATAATTGCAAAAAAAAGGGAAATAAATTCTCTTTCCTTCTTCTAAAAGCCTTTTTTTGCCCATGTACAACAGATGTTGTTTCCACAAATTAGTTTCTAATTTCTTTCATAACTCAGTCAGAACAACCCTTCAATTCACAGGCAGGGAATAGATTTAGTGCTGCACATAATTCTTGTAATTATGCAAGAAAACTGCACTTTGTTAGGTGAAAACCTGGGCTATCAATCACTGGGTTTAGTGTATGGGCAACTTAATCTTCTGTTACAGCAGCTGCACAACACGCTGAGGATTCCTTGCATTTCCTCAGTGGGAAGGATGGATGATTCCTGGGATAGGGAATGGATGAGGAGACAGCAAGGGGGCCAGCTCCAGTGCTGGGCTGCGATACATGGAGTCATTTAGGATGCTGCTCACACCTCCTCCCCCACAGCAATCTGCAAACCCAGCAGTGTTCAAATGTTTTCCAGTCATCAAAATGCAGTTAGCCACAATAAAGCAAATAAAGTTCCTCGCCCTTAAAAAATAAACAGATTTAAGAATCTAATAGAAAATTGAATAAAACTGCTTGCCTAGCTTAGGTGAGAAGCGTGGACACCTGGTGGATCCTGAACTTTGAAGTTCAGCACAAAAACTGCAAATGTCACAATAAAAATTGGCAGGGTTACACTGTGCAAAAGACTGTTCATGCAGTTGTAGCACTAGAAACCAAATTATTTTGAATAGCTTGCTGCCGTTTTTTTTTGGTTTTTTTGTTTTTTTTTTAAGAATATGATTTACTTGTTAAATGAAAATCGATTTTCATTTTTATTTAAAAGCCGTTCCATTGCCAGCCACTAAAGCTGAAGCTGCTGACATATTAACATGTGCAGGATACAGAATACATTGAAATTTCTCCAGGAGGTCACATCCAGGTACCTGAAGGCAAGTGAAACTCCAGGGGTTACTGAGAGGGTTTTAAAGGAACTGATTAGGCAGCCCTGCTTCCCCCATGAAACAGGCTTACTGCATGCCCTTAGTAATCCAGCTGGAATCATTATGCAGTCTCAGGATACACTTAATGCAACTTTCATACAGAAATGCTGCGGGGATAAAGGGATTAGAGTTTCTGAGAGAATGACTACTTCAGAGAAAGTAGTACAATAAAGTCATCATAAAATGGTAGGGTTGTCTCTCCCTTCCTTGTCTTTGATATTTTTTTTTAGTGAGGAATGGAGTAACAAAGTGGTTTTCCAAGTTCTGAAGCATACATCTTCAGATATATGTGTGCATAAAATATTTTTTTCTTTTGGTTGGGAGTTTTTTTGGCTTTTTTTTTAATACACTTTCTTTACTCTAGGCAGAGGAAGGGGATCCTTTCCCTCTAACCAGTAAAGATGAGACATACTTGAGTGCTTGAGTACTCTTGATATAGTTGAGTACTCATCAACAGAACCCAGTGACAGGAGAAGAGGCAATAGGAATTAAAATAAAGGAATTTTCATCTGAAATCAAGAAAGCACATTTTTACCATGAGGGTGGCCAAGCACTGAACCAGGATGCCCAGGGTGGTTTGCTGGCTCTCCATCCTGTGCCATGGACAAGTTTGAGTAGAGAGTGAACCAAACAATTCCATGAGTCTTCTCCTCTCACAATTTCTATCCCACATTGTCAGGAAAAAAACCCCAAGCAAACACATCCTTTGTCTCATCTTCAGACTCAAATCAGACATTGAAAAAAACACAACTAAATAAAACTCTTCCACCTCCCACTTGATACACCGGGAGGCAAGAAATTCAGGAAAACGTTGTACTTTGGTTTATATCAAACCCCACACATGTCCCAGTCCTAAACTGCATCTAGACTATATCTTCAAGTAGAATCCAGAGAATTAAACCTGATTAATGTTTACCAGAGAAAATTTGGCGCAAGGGCTAAGCAGAACAATTTAAGTGGCTGAAAGCTCGAAGGTTTGGTGAGCATCCTTATACTGTCAGTTTTGTGAAAAACAGGTTCCAGTTAACTTGGACTGAACCTAAGTTTGTAGAAGCAGGTTCTGATCCACCCACTTGACCTTCCATATATTAGAAATTTTATGTTTGAATATTTTCAACTCTTACTCAGCAGCATTTCTAAAATTTCTTACAGAGTACCTGCATCAGAATGCAATTATTCTCTACTTTTGGCTATTTTTTTTCTTTCTACTGGTGAACTATTGTCTCTTTCTCAACTCTGTTCATTACATATTAAAAACAAACCCCAACAAACAGTAAGGAGAATTACATGAAACTTGTACTTGACCCTGAAGCCATAAATGGTGAAGTATCAGTGATGTTAATAAGCCTGCTGTCAATATTTTTTCACCCTAATGATTCACTAAATATTACTAATATTATGTTAAAGACCCCAAAACACAGGAGGAGGATTCTGGGTCTAACTAGGAAGAGAATTTTGTTTAAAAATCCACATGACAGGGGAGGCCTCAGAAATGGCAAGGTGTCCTCATAGTCTTGCTAAGCCTCTGCCACTTTTATGGGCATGACTGGCTTTTTGTTGTTTTGACCTAAAAGGGAAGATTATCTCACAAATATCAGAATGATTGAATTTAAAATAAGGAGATGGAGACACTTTCAGCAGTGCAGGGAAAGTGAAAAGCCTGTTTTGAGAACATCACTGGGAACCTGCTATAATTTGAATGCACTATGTGGTTTAGCAATACCAGATTCAAACAAAATCTCAGAAGCAGCAAGAAATGCAATTTGTCTTTATTGACAAGATAAAGAATCCTCAAGGAGAGATCAGAGGTGACAACCCATTCTTACTAATTATACCACACTGTTCCAGGTACCAGTACTTGAAACACAAAAGACAGGATTTGGCTGTTGGACTTGTTTTGCCACTAGAAACTAAAAGCATTAAAAATAGATTTCACCAAGGAAATTCCCTGCTGCTG
The DNA here is from genome assembly GCA_013398615.1 of Brachypodius melanocephalos. Classification (NCBI taxonomy): domain Eukaryota; kingdom Metazoa; phylum Chordata; class Aves; order Passeriformes; family Pycnonotidae; genus Brachypodius; species Brachypodius melanocephalos. The sequence continues at coordinate 4,513,322 of VZSR01000055.1, read as the reverse complement.
CTGCTGAGGAATTTTGGGATTTTTCAACTAGTCCACACAGGAAGGCAATGTTCCCTCTTGCTCTCATACTTACATTGTTGCTTTTCTTTCTTAAATAAATGTGTGTAATAAGGAGGAAGGTCAGAATTAAGGAGGAAGATCAGAAGTAAGGAGGGAAAAAAAAAAAAAAGAGACAAGTTCTACATGGAAACCACACTGAGCTGATGTGTGCCCTTGGCTCACAGAGGTTTGACTTCTGTATTTCAAAAGGTGAAGGAACAACAGGGTTTGAGTCCAGGTCCAGGAGCAAGAGATGACTGTGCACAGCAAGAGCTATTTCATCCCAGCCACAGAACAAGGTGCTAAGCCAGAATCACCCTTGTCTTCTCAGACCCTTGCCCTCCATGACTTAATACTTGGAAAAAGAATCCTCCATGAAACACCTTCTATACTGTAATCAACCTGCTTTCAGCCAGGATGAAATTTAGTCTGCTTTTATGTTTCCTCATGAGCCTTCAGTTTTTCCATTTAATTTATCTGTATCTCTGGATTTCCAGAAGTCTAATTACTTGATTGTTAAAAAAAAGAACAACTTAAAAAACAGGGCACAGTCTTTGTGTTTCTGAAATATCTCTCATAAGACCCAAAACATTCAATATCTGATAGCAATGTAATGAATAAAATCCATCTTTTAATTATTGTTGACATACCAGAACTTATAAAATGGAATGATAATGGAACACTTGGATATGCAGAGTGTTTATAAAGCAACAGAGGAATGACTTCCCAAGGAATATTATATCCTAGAGATGAATAAAATTACAAATAGAGCAAAAAAATGCACATAGGCAGTCTAAGTTAAAGACTGCATTAAAAATTAAGGCGAAAAATTGTTCAGCCATTAAAAAAAAAAGGCAAGCAAACATGCACAATGATGAGGCAGCAATAATTAAAGATAATGTATGGAAGCCACACAATAAAACACTCAGAATGCAGCAGATGATGGTGAACGTGGAGTACAGAAATAAGAAATCTCAAAATTTATGTGCAAGCAAAGCTTTAAAACACAACACACTGACCAGACAATTCCTAAGCCACAAATTTGGACAAAACAGCACATAAAACTGTAGACCAAAGATTGGTATTTTAATTTATTAAGCAAAACATGGCACCGTCCTAAAATAAAACCAATGCAAAAAATCAGGTGGGAAGAGAGAAAGGAATGCAAGTCAGGCTGGCTGCTTTTAAGTGGCCCCAAAAGTTTTAAAATAAAAGTTTTGAAGAAGAAAACTGGGGGATTGGGAAGAGGTAAAAGTAGGACAACACATAAACAGCTTTATGACAAAACCTCTTCCGGTGAGAAAACAATCTTACCTATTTCTTCAGGAAAAAATAAAAATTCTAATAAAAAGTTCATCGTTGGCATTAGGATTATATGAATTAGAGCAAGATCCTTAAAGTGAGTGAAAAATTCATCAAAGTGGGAATGGTGGCATGTTCCTTTGGAGGCTCACAATGCTGAATGCCACCCAGTTCCTGAAATACTTTATGTTATTTATTATATTCATGAGTCACTCAGACAGGTGGGACAAGGGCTGCAATGAAATTTCTTGGGAAACAAAATTGGGAGAAACACTCAAAGGAAAGGATTGGAATTTTAAACATAAAGAGGATGAAGATTGGAATAATAAAGAATTCTATGTTAAAGTAGTGAATCAAGCAAAGGTTACTTGGAGATTGAAAACTTGCATTCCTGTTATAACATCAAATATGAAGAAAAGTTTCTTTTAATCAAGAGCAAGGTTACTCCACACCATAAACACACCATGGCTGTGAAAAGGCCAGTGTGCATGGCTGTGCACTGTGCATCAGCCATGCATCACTTAAATAACCTCCAGAAGAGGTAAGGAAATTATTGCCTCTGTAGCATGTACTGACGGGAGCAGTTTTCATACAGGCTCTCACACAGCCTGTGCAGAAAGAGGATTTATTCAGGTGGAAAGAGATAAAATAAGATCCACCAGAACTGGAAGGGTACAAGCCCACTTCACAAGTCCAGACAGGAAGAATACTTGTTTTCAAAATGAAGGCTGAGATATCATATATAATATCGTATTCTTCATCAATGATAAATTAATTAAAATTCATCAATTCTCCACTGAAGACAGTGCATCTGAAGCAACACAACACATCCACACTAAAGCAAAACAAATGTTTGTGTAGATGAAGTCTTGCAACGCCTGGTAGCGAAGTTTTATTTTGAGGCATCTCAGTCTAAAATGTTTTTCACAAAAGGTTTCATTCCCGTATAAATTTGCATGGTTTAATTATTGACATGAAAAAGGTACTTTGGAATCACTTTATGTTTTCACCCTTAACAGCATCATGCAACACTGAGGTGATGCATTTGCTTGTCAGCATTGATCCTGAGCCAATCTCAGCGTTCAATTGAAAACAGTTTCGTATTTTTGTTTTATGCATTCTAGAATGGAATCAAACATAAATATGAAAGATGTGTGACAAACATTGAAGCATGTGATGTAGTTCTCCTTTCCTTTAGTTTCCTTTTCTCTCATTTTGCACTGTTTGTGCTCCTGCTTAACCTGTATCTCCAGCCTTGGCCTTTATCCAAGCAATTGCCATCAAAATATGTCCTGGACTAAGAGACTCACAACTGGCAAAGCAGATATGGTGCAGAATTGTTCTGATGAGGTTTCAGTTGCCCACATCTCTCCAGTAAAGCCTTTTGGAAAAGCTCCATGAAAACATTGCTTCCATTTGCCTCATCAGAGTCACTTTCCTCTTCCAAATTCCAGTCACACCTCGTGCTTAGCCAGAGCTACATATGACCATTGCTGGAGATGCAAACCTTTATTTTGACACACAAAGCTCTGCTAACACTGGCACGCCCATCAGGGCAGACACATTTACATAAAACCACAAGTTAAGAATGGTAATAAAGTCACATTTCTTTTCAACAAGTCACAGATCAGCTCCTTTCAACAGTTACTCTCTGTGTGTTGAAAAGATAAAGATGCTGGGTTTGATTTCCTGTCACGCCAATACTCTTTTGTTTATATTTCATGTTTCTCAGAACAATGGTAACTTTTATTACTCTGCAACAGACCCCCAGGTGAGGCTCAGCACCTGAATGAACTAACACAAATGTGTGAATCAGAACAGCAAATTGTTACCCTTGCTTCTCAATAATATGTCTAAATATTTCAATTTTCACCAAAAAGACGTTTTTACCCATAGCAAAACAACAACAACAACAAAAAAGTCTTTGCGCGAGACCTAGAAAAACACTTTGAGAAAAATATTCAATCAAAGTTTTATTTATTTACTTCCAGTACAAATGAGTTTCTTGAACAAACGTCTTGACTGAAATGTCAGCTGTGGAATTTCAGGTCATTTTCCTGCATGGCTGCAATCAGTTCAGAACTAGAAATGGCCACAAATACTCAGTTCAATGTAGCAGCCATTAGTTTTGCATTTTATTGTGTTGTTTCATATTTGATTACTTTGCTTCTCCCCACAGCTTTTGCATATGTCTAAGATTCCGTAGTGTCCTCAACTCAAAAATTATGATTAAGAAAGCACCTCCCCACCAACAAGGGAAAGGTTAAACTGTCACCCTCTTCCCTCTTTTGTCTATGGTTGTCTGATCACAGAAATATCAAAACCTTCAGCACAAAAAATTACATTTTCAAGAGAGCAGTGCAGGAGGGAAGGAGACAAATCAGCTGTGGATCTCAAATTTGGCACTGGGCATATTCCCTGAATGATGAAACATCTCAGTCCAGTACTTATAAATTCATGGGCTCATACTTTTGAATAGAAAAGCCTGAATAGAAAGCTTTAGTCATTACCACAAAAAAAAAAAAAGAATATGACAGTGAAAACTTTAATAGTTTAAAATACAGGAAATTATTTTAATTTAGAAAATAGAATTATGCCAACTCCTACAAGAGGTGCTGAAAATCAGCCTACAATCCAAACTATTTTCTGGCAAGTTTTATTGAATCTGCCAGAGATATGCTGAGGTATATAAATAACAAAACACTTCCCTGTGTCAGGCAGATGGACCTGTCAGCAAGAGTTAATTTCACTCAAATCAAAAATGAAACCCTATTCAATGCAGCTTTAGGGGAATTATAGAAATTTCATATTCAACTTATTTTTGTTTAACATTTTGAACAATATTAAAGGACTACCACAGAGACAAGATCTTATCTGCCTGCTCAGATTACACTGTACTTACACTGAACCTTACAGCATACATGATTAGCCCTAAAAGGTCTCTTTGGTGATTTCCACTTTTAATGAACTGGTTGGAATTCATTATACAATAATTATGAGGAGGTTTCACAGATATGCCTCTGTCTTTAGGGGGCATGGTGCTGACAGACAGCAATTTTTTCTCAAAAAGAAAGAAAATCCACACATCTTCCCTGCTAAATGAAGCATAGATATTAATCTGAAACCTTCTATGAGCAAGGAAAGACACAAACAGCAGAAAATAAAGTCCAGGACAAACAGGGTAATGGGTTTCATTCAACTTCCAATTTACACCATTTTTGCCCAGGTGAAACTCGATTTTCAGTGCTGACAAAAATTGCATTTGTCAAGACAAAAGTTCTTCGCTTTTACTTTTTGCACTGCAACTTTTGCAAAGGTCAGAGGCCAGGTATTTACATGCCAGAGAGCAGGTGGCCGTGTGGGCTGTCCTGCCTGGACAGGTACGCGATTTGGAAAGCAGTCAGGTACTGGAATCCAGCTTTGATGCACCAGAACTCCAGCTGTCACCAAAAACAAAAGATGATGGACTTTTTCTGCCAGCAGGGTCTAAATGCAGCATTGTTGAGGCCTTTCTACAGACTGGCTTTTTAATCAACCCAGGAGAAAGGTGTGCCTTTATGAGTTATTTCATCTTGGGAAATTTCAATTGCACAACCTTTTCTCGTAGGCAGATCTTCCTCTTGTTCTCCCTATCTCATCTGCAGCTTGGCATTCCTGGGGTGAGGCTGAAGGCCAGGAAAGAGCTGTCACAGCTCTGCTAAGAGCAAAAGAACAGTTACATTGGGTCACATACAGACAGCCCAGCCCAACATCTTGTGCCTGCTGGTAGCCAACAAGTGCTTAAAAAATAAGTACATTGAAATTAATATAATATTTTATTTGTCCTGATCAAGAAATCCATAATTTCAGGACTTCTCAATCAGACATTACATCTGCATTTCTGGGTTAGCTAACTCTGGATGGATCTTTCAACTGTGAGTCCATCTACCCGCTTCTCACACTTTGCCATGCTTAAAAGCACTAGAAGAATTTAAACTGTCCAGCTGACATGGGAACCAAGAGAACACTTCCCTTACAGTGAGGAGTCATCTGAAAACCACCAGGGAAAGACCTGTGCCCTTTCCCAGCTGCAGAGCACCTCAGCACCACTGTTTGAAGATTCCTGTCTACTTGCCAGCTCCATATCCAGGGGCTTGGATTTTCATGCTTTCTCTTTTTCCTCTTGAATACCCAAAAGGTCCACAGACATTTTCATTCTGATAAATTTTAGAAAAATATGTTTTCACAAACACACCAAATTGCAAATAAGTCCTTCACTAACATTCTCTGTTGAGGTTCTTGCCTAGAGGGGTCCCCAGCTCCAGCTGTGATATTTGGAAGCCAGAAAGCAGAGGCTAAAGACCCTTCAGCTTTTCCTGCCTAATGCTCCAGCTCCCTTTCTGCTGGACAGGCACAACTGCTGCAAAGATAAGAACTGCCATCCATTTCCCAGCTGCACCCATCATCAAACAGTGCCAGCTTCCAAAAAACTTTCAGCTTCCCTATCACTGCAAGTTTGGTGCTTCTGCATTTGCTTTTAAGATGAAAGAAAGTAAAACTATTGCATTAGGGCTGCTGTTCAAGCAATGCACTCAGCACATGAGCCATCTCCGGGAGCACAAATATTCTCCAGGTGAAGCCAAACATGCATGCCATCATTTCAAAATCAGGAGTAAAACCTATCCAGACATTGACTGATTTCACCTCTGAGACTGCTCTGTGGGGGCTCAGCCCTGCTCTCCAGTCACAGGAAAAGAAGTTTTCTCTGCACTTTCAAGTACTTTAAGAGTACTTTTTTGTGGAAGCTGAAATCCACACACTTTTCTGGTAAGTGTAAGGGTAACTAGAGTTCAAGTTAAATCTGAGACTGAAGATGTAACATCTTCATTAAGAAGTTCTAGTAAAACATACTTTATTCATCTACCAGAAAAAGTCCTCAAACCCCCTGCAGATTCTCCACATGCTGGTAAATGCAGGAAAATTTGCACTTGTCACAAATGTTTAAAACTTTAATCAAAGCATGTCAATGCTCATATAATGAGAGGTTTTTTTCCCCGTGGTGAAATTGTCATAATGAAGGTTGCAAAAATTACCATATACTTTCAGATGAACTGCAAACAACCTCTGTTTTTTAGCTGTTCCATATTACAGTACTCTTCCCCCTAAGCCCAGATCCTTGACTAACAGCTTTCCAAAACATGCCAGTCAGTGATTCCCACCCTGCATAACTGGCACAGGCACAGGCTGCAAAGTGTTTATAACCACTGTCCTCAAATTTCTCCTCACTTTGATCCCAACTTGCCAAGCCAGAGCTGCAGGTCTGAGCAAGAAGTGCAGCAACCAAACCCTGGACAGGGCCAGATCCAGATGTTTGATGTCCACTGGATCACCTCCACCTTCTTAAAAGCATTTCTCGGATTCTACATTCATAGAAGCTATATAAATATATGCTTCACCCTTCCAAATAATGAATTATTCTGGGAGTAAAAAGAGATTTTTCTCATATTTCTCTTTAGAAGCATGACACAGATGTAAAAAAGGTAACTACAGTAGGAGAACAAGGAAAAGGAGAATATCTTGTGTCATCGACATCCAGATGGAGAACAATATTTATGTGATGACATCCACATACTGTGGATTAGCCCTACTGATATATAATTATATAAAGGAATTATACATTTATATATATATATATTTAAGTTAGATATATATATATATATAAAATATCTAAATATTCCAATAAATGTATCCAAATAGATATATATCCAAAAATCAAACTATAATATGTAAATTATAGCCAGAGAGAAAGAAATCCATCCTTTCCTTGTATAACCATTCACCGAGTCTCCCAATTATTTGAGTTGTATGGTGATACACAAATAAATAACACAATAAACAAAAATACATTTGTTTATTATTGTAGAGGATGTACATCTGCACACAAAACCCCATGGAAACAAAGCAAGACAAGAAAAAGCATAGGAAAGATTTCCAAGCTGATTAATAACAAAGAAAGGGTCATCTAGGGCACAGATGAGCATAAAACTTGAGCACCTTACTTATACCCCACCCTCACCACAACCCAGTCTGACTTTGAACACATGAAAAAAAAAAATGCTCTGAGCACAAGTGAAAGCCCAGTTTTAAAATTAAAACTTCCTGCAGCCATGACAGACATATTTAGAGATATCACACCATGCCCTCCTTCATCCTGCTGCTTTTAAGCCATCAGTAAGGTTTAGAAAACCTGATGGGAAACCAAGCCCACATTTCACAGACAGATGGTTTATGGTTTAAGTGCTCGAGTAAAACCTCCTCTTATCATTCTTTGTACACACTTGAAAGCCACTTAGCTGAAATAAAGCTGTGCAGAACAACAACAAATGACCAGTAAAAAGCTTAATTATTCTGCTTTATATTTATGGTATGAAAGGGGGTTGGAAAGAAAAATAAATCTACTGATAAAGCTTGGTTTTAAACTAAGTGATGAGAGGCGGGTTGGAGCAGAGAACACGATAACTGGGCATAATTCCAGGGTTTAAACAGCACCTCAGGCTTTAAATGCTTTCATGCAAGTCAGGTTTTTATCAAAAAGCCAAGTGTTCTGAATCAGAATGTCCATGTATTTTTGTCCATCACAGAAGACCTTTGCTTTTACACAGCTCTGGATGAGAGTCTGAGCTGAGCAATCCTCGTACTGTGCGAGCTGATCACCCCTGAGAGCTGTCTGAACACACTGCCCGGGGCTGGAGGCACTGAGTGCAGCACCAGAGCTCTGCCTCGGGCTTTACTGACCCCACAACTCCTGAGATCACCCCAAAAAAGTGCACAAAGGCACGGGGTGAGTGCCCAGCTCACTGCTGTTCTCATCACCCAGCTACAGCCAGCACCTCTGTGTCAGGTAAGGAGGAATCTGTTTCTAGGTCAATTCATTTAAAGGGGGGAGCAAATCAGGACTCAGCATCTTGTTCTTTTAATTCTCAGGCAGAATCAGCATTTTGCACCTGGGAATGGCTGCCATACGTTCAGTTTGATCCCACCAACCATAATAATCATAGAGGAAAAGCATAAAGTGGAACCAAAAGAGAACAGGGGGTAAGGGGTTTACTGCATTTTCTAAGGTGAACTTCAGACTCTCAGCCTAAAACTTCGTTTTATGGACATGGACATCTGGTTTAGAGTATGGAACTTTGACATTGAAAACTCTGGAGGAAAAAAAAAATCATACACATGCAATATGCCAAAGAAGCACAGGGGCAGATTTTGCCATTAAATGCATTATGCAGCACTCCATGTTCTATCTGGTGTTGGGTGAATTTTGTGATAAGGGTGCTTAGATAAAGTGCAGGCCAATATTTAAACATTTACAAATAAGATTAATAGATTAGCAACCAGACAGCTTAGTACACATCCCCAAGGGCAATAAGGATTATAAGAGAAATCTAAATTAATGTTTTAGACAAGCCTAAAGCTGCAATATGGGGAAGCATGCAAGAAAGGATTGAGGCAAACCACATCACCCAAACCCAGCCTGACCTTTCTGAGAGCATCCCATTGGCACCAGGTCTCTTGCCTTGTCCCTTAAATAAGTGATTTTAGAGTGCTCAAGATCTCCTGAAGCTGAGAAGGTTATACCTGCACCTATTACACTGGGTAATACCACCCTTGCCATGCTCTAAAAAACCCCAATGAAACAAAAAAGCCCAACCAGACAAATCACATGTGACAAAGCCTTGTGTGTGCTATAAATTCACCTCTAGCTTTCTTGGCAGAGATTCTTCTGTATTTCTAAACTTGAGTTAAACTTTCCAGCAATGTGGTTTAGTTGGTGTTCAGAGTACATAAAAATGAAGACTGAAACTGAGCAACACAAGATATTAGCAAGTTTCACTGTTTGAAATATTAAAACAACAAATGACAGACTTTACCAGAAAGTGAAAACACTTACAAAATAGCCCACAGATGCTGCAAGAAGTTAAAACCAAAACAAAGCAGAAAACCCACATAAATACACACAAACAGGTCTGTCTGGATTGCTTTCTTTCAGTGATCAAACTCTTTTAGAGACATTTTTCTTCCAGCAGCGGGGTGTCTGAATTAGAGAGTGGCAGTATCTGATCTTTTTTATGTACCTATCCATAAACAGAGCTTTGTTATAGCCACCATCAATCCTGTCCAATACCTCCTCTGCAATTTACTATGTGTATTTATTACCCCAAAACCTCATTATAATAAATTGAAACTATCCAGCACGTCCCTGGAAGTATTCCCTACAGAATGCTATATATTCCAAAGCTCTGCTCTGACTTGCCAGCTCCTTTTCAGGATAAACACGGACTACAAGCAGCGAGTTTCATGTTCAGAAATCCCATTTATAAGAAATGTCATCTGTCAGTTTGCCTTCAGCAGCCAAACACCTCACGTCCTCCAAGCTGAATTATGTTCAGTCACGTTAGACAAAAAGAACATATCTAACTCAAATACTTACACTTAAAGGATAATTGAGAACTGATCCACTAAATGAGCACCTCTAATTACACATCCTAGCTGGGGGAGGGGGAGTTTCTTATCTCTGGAGCTCTAATTTCCACCCAGCACACATGTCTTTTGTGAATTGAAGCAATGAACACAGATAATTATAAAGTTCTCTTTTGCAAATTAATATCGTTAAGGCTGAAAATCCAGTAATCAGAGGGTGTTTTTAACAGACAGAATCAGCACCATTCTCCCGTTCCAAAGGCTGTAGAACAACATCCAAAATTTTACCGACATTGGGAGAACTAAGAAATGTTAAAATAGAGATAATATTCATTGCATACAGAGGTTTTAGAAAAGTAACCCTGAGTTGATTCAAGAAAAGATGACAAGAAGACCAGGAGAGGCAGTAGGGGCTTCCTTAGTTTTTGCTAATTTTTTTTTTTCTCCCCTGGAAACTAAGTAAATGCACCCCACATTCAAAGGATGTTGAATTTGAAATATAGAAGTTTATAGAAGTGTGCCATCACATGGTTTTAAATTACTTGCTGTCTTCATGGTTTCTCAGTTCTTTTGAAAAGTCACATCACGTCGACTGGCAGAGAGCAGAGATCACACGTACCAAACAAAGTGCAAACCAGAACACACTGAACACAAAACTGAATTTGAACAATATCAGTAACTTTGTCCTTTTTCCACTTTAAAGAGGAGAAAACTTTTTCCAGTACAGGTGCCTGATGATCATCCAAAATCCTGCTCTTAGCCCCAAAGGAGGCTAGTCACTGTATCTCCTTTCCTCTGGCGTTATCTGACTTCCAGAACTAATCCTCTTATTTGGCACACAATCACATTTTTAATCTCAAACCACCTTATCTAGACCCCCAAGATTCTGTTTTGGGTGTATTTTCCAGGGGAAGCTGCTTTCCTTCATTGAGATAATGCATTGCTGAACTATAAGCTCTATGCACCTGTCACTCTTTGCCAAACATTCAGAAACATAAATGAACTCTGACAAGTCATTTATCTGGTAATTCAGTGTCAAAGTGTAATAATATCACCAGGCTTTGTGCATTATCAGTGTTAAAGCAGAGCTGAAGTTAAAATGCAAACTGAAAGCACCTTTTCTGTATCAGAATAAAAAGTACTACAGTTGGTGCCCATCCTGTTAATCCTTGAGATTCTCAATTAGGTGAGAATAAAAATGTGTGGATAAACCCAAATGTTACACTCATTAAACCAGGCATTAAATGCTTAATGGATGCAGTGACACTGTAGTTACCACACTGGTTTTCAGTCTTCAGGAAGGAATTCCTGCAGTTTGCCATCCTGACTCAAATCCCCATGGAGCTCACATTCACACCACCAGAGCAGAGAGTGCCACAGAAGCAAGTACAGTGTGCAGAACGATAAAAATTCTGAGGACATCTACTGAATTTTCTGATTTTGCTAATTAAAGGCCACCCTGCCAGAGCTGCCACAATCCTTTCTTTGCTCACTCCTTGCTCAGGCAGTCACAAAACATACAGTCACAGGTGGGAAAGCTCATCTTCTGAATATCCATTCAGCCAAAGAGTTTCCATCTTTATCTCTTCTTGTTATAAACAAACAACAAAACATGGTGGTTTGCTTTGGCTTTTTTTTTTTTTTCTTCTGTGTTCATCTTTTTTGTTTGTTTAGGGTTTTGTTTGATTGGTTGGTTAGGGTTTTTTCCTCCTGGATGCAAAGCAATCAGCAAGGATTTCCTTCTCTTCCCTCCAAAAGGGGCTATAAATTCGAATAAAACAGCCAGATCTTCCTCATGTTCCTCTCTTGGCTGGTGTTACAAGCTGATCCACCTCAAGAAGACCAAGTAAAACTTGCTTTGATCACTCTGGTGCAGTTTATATAAGGGGGTTGATATTTCAACACAGTCACCCACAGCATTCCCTGCCAGGCTGAGGAATTTCTCCTGTGCAGAACCTCTCTGTTGTTCTGTCCAGTCTCTCCTGTGATGGATTCAGTATCCCAGTCTTACAAGATCAGAGTTTACAAAAATGTTGTTTGTTCCCATGTGTTTAAGACAATTCTCTAATTGAGACAACCACAGAATATGCTGAGTTGGAAGGGATCCAGAAGGGTCATCAAAGGCCAGCTCCTGGCCCTTCACAGACACCCCAGCAATCACACCCTGGATGTCCAAAGGCTGCTCTGTCAGCCTTGGTGCTGTGACCATTCCCTGGGGAGCTGTTCCAGTGCCCAAACACCCTCTATGGGAAGAACCTTTGCCTGATATCCAACCTAAACCTCCCCTGACACAATTCCAGACCTGTTGGGTCCTGTCACTGTCAGAGAGCAGAGATCAGTGCCTGGCCCTCCTCCTCCTCTCGTGAGGAAGCTGTGACTCAGGAAGGTCTCCCCCCATTCTCCTCCAGCTGAACAAGTGACCTCAGCCCCTCCTGGTATGGGTTCCTCACAATCCCTTCACTATCCATGATATTCCTCCTTTGGATGCTCTCTGACAGCTTTACATCCTCTTTACATCACGGCACTCAAATCCCCTCACAGAGCAACTAAAACTCAGCCAGAAAAGGGACAGTGCTGCTGGTGCTAAACCAGACAGGCCAAACCTTAAACAAAGAAAGAAAACAGGACAGTAATATGACGTATTTTTTTTTTTCTGTCATGAAGTTTTTATGTTAAGCTCCAAGCTGAATGAGATGTGATAGAGCAAAAATCTTACTTCAGGGAAGATGAGATAGAAAGGATTAAAAAAAACCCCAAACCAACAACAAAAACATCCCAAGCTGTAAGCTATCTGTTTTATAAGTTACAGGTAAATCCTCTAGTCTGCAGGCAAAACAAAGACTCTCCTTGATGTGTCCCAACTCTTCCTGTAAGTATAATTTATTAAAATAATCAGGATTTATCCCCACCGCTTTTTTATTTTACAACCAGAATCCTACACCGATATTTTGCTTTGTAATCTCATAAAGAACTTCTGCATGTTTAATCTGACAATTGCTGCTGAGGTCAACAGCTGACAGATGGATTAACTGGAGAAGGTGGAGAGAGTCTTACAAAAAGAGAGCATGAAAACAAAATTATTTCTTTTAGAAGGGAGAGTTATCAGGAGGGAGAGGTACATGAAACAATATGATGTAAATCAAAGGAGCCTCCTTCCAATCTTGACCACAAAAATGCCTGGTCTGCCCATGATGATACCCCAAAACTGATACAGCAAAAAGGACCAGCCAAAAATGAAAGGTAATGTCTTATTAGCAAGTTCTTTCTGTATTTTATTTTTATCCCTTCCTACTTCAGAAACACCTTCTAGTCATCATTACACCCCCAATTTTTTTGTGCCAGTCTGAAGTGGAAACATTGAGTAGAATTTCCCTCCTCTCCTACTCACTTTTTAAACACAGCCCATTGATGACTTTGCTTCAGCTTGTTTTCACCATGCCAAACCAAGATCAGACTGCAATTTTTTTTAACTCAGCTAATTATCACCCATGCAGTACTTAGCTCCAGACAGTTTAAAATTCCTGAGATTTCCCACGTCTCAAAAAAAAAAGAAAAAAAAAAGAGGGCTTATTACATCCAGTTTTCAGGTTCCTTTACAAAGATTTGTGTTTATTAAACTCAGGCAGCTTTAAATCCCTTTTCTGAGCCTCCTTCCAAAAAAGACACTCAAGTCTTCCTTGCTACAGTTGACTAATGGCTATAATCACCTGAGGCAAATTTCCCAGATCCTTTTTAAAATAAATAAGTAAATCATAGCCTCTACATTTTCAGTTGGACTTAAACAAACAAACAAACAAACCACCACACTTCTAACAACAACAGAAAATTTAAAGTACACTAAATGTACAACTACACATTTCATGACCCAGAACTGTCCAGAAGCAAGAAAACACTTTCCCACACAGGATTTTTTGCCCCACCACCTTACCCCAAAGTAAGCAGAACTTGCAGAGGGGTTGTGCCTGCAGGAGACATTGATGGCCCCGTGCCATGTAAAGATCATTTTGGCTGCATCACATTTGCCACTTCAGGTAGCAGAAGAGATGAGCTGTCAGTGTGAAGCAAAACATTGAATCAGCAATTGGTCTGAGCCATGCTTGGAAATCATCCATTTCCTGATGCTTCCTCCTGCCCTGGGCCAGCGACAATTTGAGCCTTGGGAAAACTCCACCAGAAGCAAAGCCTAGCCTGGAATATGGTATTGATAAAGATACCAGCACAGGTTTGGTTTAAAGTCACCTGGAATTGTGGACAGCCATGTAAAACTCACATTGAAAGTAGGCTGCTGGTGGATTTAATCCAAAATGCTCTCCAAAAACTTAAAGTAAGTTCTGGCAGTCACTCTCTTGGGACACCATTGTGTCTTGTTTCTGCCTTTTGTTAGGCCAAGCATTTTCTACACCCTTGGAGTGAGTTGGATATTTACCAAATGTCTTTATTACATCAAAAGTCACATTGCACTGGGTGCTTTTTCTAAACATTCCCTGGTTTTTTTCCTTTTTTTTTTTTTCTTGTAGTGATGAAACCCACATCTAAAGCTGCTTTTTTCCCTTCTTCATCTGTGGAAAAATCTCAAGACACCATTAAAGGAGCTCACTAGAGATTAAGGATTATAAATGAATAAACCACGTGGAGAAAAAAAAATTGGAAAGGAAAGAAAAGTAAATAATCTTAACACCCCAAGACTCGGAAAAACAATTCTAGAGAAAACAGGTGCTGCCACATAGAACAAAATCAAGTGTAAATACCTCAGAAAAGAGCATGGGTTAGAAATGTAGCTTGGTTAGAAACTTCTTCAATAAATATATCAGAACAATTTTATCAAAAGTATATTCAAAAGCTGCAAACATGTTTCTCTTTCAAAAGTTCAAGGGCCATTGATCCCTGAATCTCTGATACCTGCAGGCATTAAAAAAACCCAAAAAACACTCAACCTCCCCCAGTAAATCTGAATAAAGAGATAACTTCTGTAGAAACAAAAGAGTCAGAGGTGCACAGACAAGAACTGGCCCAAATTTACAACAGGTGGACAATAAACCTTGTGACCCACAGCCTTTCCCAGGTAGGCTATTGAACACTGTGCTGAAATACTCTCGACCACTGCTCTTCATAAAGCCTCTCACTGACATTAAAAAGGGGCAGAAGTCATTTTTCAGTACAAAAAGGCCTTTAACCTCCTGTTTGCCACTAGGCTGCTGAAATAGCAATCCCTGCTCGCTGCACTCCTCACTGATATTCGTGACAGCCCCAAAGGAAAAGGAGATGCAGAAGGCAGGTGAGTAACAAAGAGCTTCCCAGTGGAACTGCCCATGTACCTGCATCAAAGAGAAACAGAGGGATTAAAGGCAAAACACAAGCAGGCAGCCAGAAAAAGGAATGGGAAAAATCTTTCTGCCTCTTCATCTCCTCCCATGACTTCCCTGAGGGAGAGCTTTGAACAAAAGTACTGAGGAGAAAAGAGTTTGGAGTCCCAGACTGATGGTGGCAGTGTTCAGGGGTGCTCTAAGAATTCTCTGCACAGCCTCCACTGGTAAGGCTTTGCCCTTCCCAAGGGTTTGCACTTCCTGCATCCAGAAAATGCCATGATGACAACATTATCTTCTCCTAGCAAACAATTATTGGTGCCTGGTATTTCAAAATCCAGGCAGGGGTAATGATGCAAAAGCTCTTCACCATTGGTCAAAATAGAAAACCTACTCCATAAAGCACAGCATTTTAGGTCTCCAAAACGGCACAACAGAGAATTTTGTATCCTTTGAAGACACTTAATTCCTTTTCAGGGTAATAGGAGCTAAGCATGGCCCAAAGGATAACGTGATTCAAGACTTAACACAGATTTGCCAACTATGGATACAGATACTACAGGAAACAACAGTCAGCTCCTAGATTTGTTCCAGACTATAAATCTTTTCTGTTAGCATGCATAAGGCATAGCTAAATGTGTCTGCTCAAGCAGAAAAGATCAGGCCTAATCAGGGAGAGACTCTTTCTCATAAAGTGCAGGGGAGCCTTTGTTTGGATTTTGCCAGCTATCTCAGGCTCAAGGTTTTTCTAAAACAGGCAAGATATAAGAATATTGTTGACAACACATGCAACTGTTATCATCCTTTCTTTTCATTGATTTAAAATTAAATAATAGGCTTTGATTTTATCCTCACAGTACTTCTAAAAACAATAGCAGTCAGAATAGGAAAACCAAATAATTTTATCTTCTAACTACTTTTGTTACACAGAAAAAGAATGTGGCAATAGCCTCTCAAATACTAAAAAGGGTCAGGGATCATGGCTATGTTTTTAAAATTATTTTCAAGGCACCACAGTGATTCTGAAACCCTCAATAACCCAACACCAGTTTATTTCCCACGTCCTTAATCCTTTACTTTGGAGAATGGGTGTGAGTGTGAGCAGAGGAAAGTGGGGTACAACTGTGCTCCTCACAGGTCACACATGAGTTGCTGTGCCCTCCCTGTGCCTGTGTTCATCTCCAGAGATAAGCACAGCCTGTGGCTCTTGCTCTCTGAGGCATTTTGGGAATTTTTATTCAGCGGTTCAGGTTATGCAAGATAAAACTTTCTCCTCACAGGGAGGCCATTCTTTACCTCTGAGAGGTCTATTACCTTGCCTGCACTCTGCTCATTAGTTCTGCTATGTTATTTTGACATGGATTTATATCTTCATTCCTTAAAAGTATTTGGGTTTCACTTCCTTCAGTTGCTGTAGCTTCTTCCTCAATCTTACCTATGGCTCTGTGATCCTTCCACCTAGGAAGTATTTTGTTTAATCAAGTGCTGAGATCTAAATTTCACATAACTTCTTTGAGAGTAATTTTTTTTCTTTGTGTGTAGCCTCTTTAGTAGCAATTGATTGCTAGATACAGCAGTTTTAATAATCTAAAGACTTCAGCCTAAGTGGTCTCAAATTGCACCATACGAATTAAGGAGATGGGCTCAAAACCTCTAAAAGCAAGTTAGTGCATAAATGCAGAAATAACTGGCTTTTAGTTTAAAGGAAATGTTTCTATCAGGGAAAGCTTTTAAAAATACATAAACATATTATAGAGGAGGTGTAGAGACGGTGAACTGGGAACCAGTGCATACCATTGCTCACAACACAGTTTCAGGGAACATTTTACAAACATTAAAAATTTAAACCAGAGACTTTGATTTTCTCCTTTGCTCCTACCTGATGTCTCATGTGTCCAATGATCACCTGCTGATTATATTATAATTAATCCACTAAAAACTCCCAGCAAACCATATGAAAAAATAAACAAAATCTCTTTAAATAGAAAAATGTCACAAACTTGGGCCAGCCTGTTACAAACATCTGTCAGCCAGTGACCAAGCAGACTCATCTGGAAATCTGACTGAGTGCTCAGAAGAACCCAACCACATGCCCTGAGTAAAAGAAAAAAACTAGTGTGAGGCTGATTCTCAAACCAATGCATGGATATTTGTAATGAATAAATAAAATGTGAACTAACAAGAGAACAGGTCTCAAAATATTCTCTAAGCAAATAAAGGGACAGTACCACAATGACTTTACCAGGTGGGGAGCAACTCTGGATTCCCATCTGTGCTGTCATTCAGTAAGAACTTGAATCATCAGACAATTAAATCAGGAGTTTTTAAGGAAATCTTGATTTTATTCCAAACTGAAATAAAATCTACGCATGGTAAGGATTAACTGGTGGCACAGCACTAACCTGCTAATTAACAAAGGCAACTAAGCTATGGGAAAGCCTTTATGCCCCGTTATGAAGATTCTGCCCCTTTCAACTAAACCTTAAAATGGCCTTATTTTGCCATGCCATGTAATGTCTGGAAAGCATCTGTAAAGTCAGAATTGATGAGCAGTAAAGAAAGCTCAGGGAAGGGAAAGACAATGGATAGACATATCCACATCAGCGTGTTGAACGACTTCCAGTAATGATTTTCCTCACAGAGCTGGACCCACAAGGCATCTAACAAAGACAGTGGGGACATGACATGTACCAAACTGGTTTTGCTCCTTTTCCATCACCCTTCTATTTCACTGTCATTTTCAGGCAGAACCATGGAGTCCTTTTGCTCTCACACTCCACTTTCTCAGACA
This sequence comes from Brachypodius melanocephalos, assembly GCA_013398615.1. NCBI lineage: Eukaryota > Metazoa > Chordata > Aves > Passeriformes > Pycnonotidae > Brachypodius > Brachypodius melanocephalos. The sequence continues at coordinate 4,495,430 of VZSR01000055.1, read as the reverse complement.
TTACCCATAGAAAAGTTTCTTTTCCATTTAATCTGAAAAGATTACTTTCTTGGCCACCTGAAAACATGTACTAATAAGATTAACAAGCCTCAGAACAGCTTCCAGTCACTTGCAGGCTGTAAAACTTCTTCCCCAAGACCTCTGCTTTGTGTGCAGCAGTGTGGCAGAGTTCTGTGGCCTGAGCCTCACCAGGTGGATGGCGTGCCAGAAACCAAAGTTAAGAGCTGATGGAGAAGAAAGCTTGCTCCACAGAATTCCTAAGAGGCTGAAGAGCCAAAGTGCAGATGAAGGTTATCACAGAGGAGCAGCGTGCTGCAAGGACTGACAGCTATAAATAACACACAAAAGAAAATGTTTTACATTTGTTTGGTTTTTGAGCACACATGAGAGAGATGGATTAGAGCTTTTTCTAGTGCAACACATCAGATTAATTCAACAACCTCTTTGCCAAAGAATGCTCTTATGGGACTACATGTTCCTCTCCTTCCAGGACTCCTGTTCCCTTTGTTTAAAATAAGACTATTTAACAGAAGTTTGACTTCTGAGATCACACCTTTTGCTTCTGACCCTTGCTAAGTCTCTAGGCGCTCTCTGAATCTTTGTTCTCTCTCAAAACCAACCCAGACCTCTTTACTCCTTCTTCCTCCCCATCCCCTGCAGGGCTTCACTCCACGAGCCATTCCCTCTGGAGCACAACACACAACAGCTTCTCTCCCCTCTACTTTTCTGTGCCCTTTCCTTGACATTTTTTTTCCAGCAGCTCTCTCCCCAAGCTGTCCTTCAGAAAGAAGAGGCAACCTTAAACCATCCCCTGAATTTTAGCTCCACAACACCAAGCGTAACAATTTTGAGAGCAAACCCATAACTTCCGTAGGAAAGTAAACTATTTAAAAGTAAAACCACTTAAATTGCTGCCCAGGCTGCAGGGCAAAGAAAAGGGGACCAAATCAGGGCCATTTTTCAGAGGGAACAAGAGCAGCAGCCTCCTTGCTGACTGTGCTGGACCTGCACCAGCCATGATTTCAGCAAAGCATGGGACACTGAATCCCTGCAGTTTGCTCTCAACACAACTCCATCCTCACACAAACCAGCTCCAAGTGCTCCTGCCTACTCAAACAGTTTAAAACAAGCAATATGCAAACGACTTTCTTCTCCCTTGCATATTATTAGTTTAACATTTTAATCGTCTCTGACCTGCAAGACCAGAAATTAATTCTGTTTCAGTTCCCCAGTAACCCCTACCTATCTTGTGGCAACATCCCATTTTTAGTACGTATCTGGTCCTCATATTATCCAAGTAATGAAGCTCATCCATGGCAGAAACTTCTCAGAGAAAAAGAATATATATGAGTGAAATCTAATGGCAGAATCCTGGCAGCAGGAACCAGCCATTTTTCTCAGTAATAGCAAAATATTTTATCTACACCACTGCCAGAAAAGAAAAAAAAAAAAAAAAAAATGCAAAGTCCAGTCAGACTAAGACGCTTTCTGTGATACAGGAAATGATGAGTGCCTTTGCTAGACCATGATTAAAATTATCACCAAAGTATCACCGTAAGGTTGAACTAAAATTTGGATTACATTAGAACACACAGTCTGCATACTGTTGGCTAGAGCAGCAACATCCAAACTTTGTGCATGAGATGTATAGTTAAGGTTGTTAGAAACTTCTGCTAGAAGCACTACCAGGCTCAGCTCAAAACCATGTTAGGAAGTACCCACAGTTTGTCCTTGCTTTTGAGATAACAGCTCTTACACTTGCAAATGTTAAACTAGAATATGTTCCATCTCATGAACCAACAGCCTTATGGCTGTTTGTCTTCTGTTAAAGAGGAAAAAAAACCAAAAAAAACAAAAACAAAAAAACCAACCCAACATTTCCATATGCACGTATTTTATCTGGATATCTCGTTATCCCAGCTGTCTGGGAGAGGAGTGGAAATCCTGAGAGCCCCTGGTGAGCACGTGTGGGGTTCAGACACCCCTGATCAGAAACCTGCTGGGGTGCCAGCAGTAGCCAAGGGGCCCCCGTGATCTGCCCATATGCTCCCTCTTTACACAACAGATTGATGCCAAAGCAAAGCAGTTCAAATGTTTTCAGTGCTCCTTCATCACGGCCAGCAGTCTGCAAAACAGTCTGAAACTGCTTTATTTAGTCACACATGGCAAGTGCGGGTTTTAGCTTGAAGCATGAGCTCCCCATCCAGACATGAAATGCCTCCACAGAGCTGGAAATCTTCCCTGCTTCGAGGAAGTCTGGATGGGAATCTGGGATTGAACTCTTCAACAGCGTTTCAGCATTAAGGCTAAAACACAGGCAGAAGGAAAGTCATCTGAAAAAGTCAAATAAAACTGCTGAGTAGTTCTTATTTAGAAAAGGTAGTCATTAAATATTATGTTTGTAATGATGGCAGGAAAGAATTTAACATGGTTTGGGTACCAAAACTAGATCCTTGTACCAGTAAAGTCCAGTAACATATGATATCTTGAGACTCCAGTTTTTGGTGTATATGTTGCAATGAAATGCCAGGCACTAAGAAAAAGAATTTTCTTTTTAATTTATTTTTTAAGAATTAAAAAATCAAAGCCCATTTTTGAGTATAAAACCCTATATAGAAATGTATACAATACTCAACAGCAGTAAAATAAAAAAAAAAAAAAAAAAAAAAGTGTGGCTGGAGAAGAAAAAGAGCTCAACAAAGACATCAAACTTCACAGCCTGACCTAACTTTTCTTTGAGAACTATTAAAACATTTCTCAGGCTAAGTAAAACTTCCTTTATTCAAGATACAGTCTCCTTGTATTCAGGCCATTTCATCAAAAGTTTCATCACATAAAATACATCTCATTTGGTTCTTTACCTCTAACAAGCTGGATCCCAAACTTTCTCACGTTTGTAAAACTAGGTTTTTTCCTCCAAACTGCAGGCAGGTAAGTGAAGCCAGCAAGACTGCTTTGAAAATTGGAAAATCCACTCATCTACAATCAATCAATCATCAAACAGTCAATTTGTGGCTTTTACCCCTACACTTTGACATTATTTCAGAAGTGGGACCCTAATGCTATTTCAGTGTATGATAACAGTATTTTGGTGTCAGAAGTGAGACCATAACATAGCAAAATAAGGAAATTTTAAATCACTGAAATATCCCCAATAGGAAAAATATTGCTGCCAGAAATAAGTGTGGTGATAGGACAATCTAATTACACTCTAAAAAGGAGTTTATATGGAGTATTTTGGCAATTTTCTGCTTTGGCAATTCCACTGCTTCAGTGCAAGCAACCACTGATCTTAATCTACTTTTGGTTTTAAAAAATAGTTAAAAATTAATGTGCTTCTCATTTGTGGTTTTTGCAGTAACACTATACTGTGGCTAAATTCTGGGAATGACATTTTACATAACAGAGTTGTTTTTCTAGTTTAAAAACTTATTTATTATTGATAATTGACAATTGCTTCAGACCTCTCTAGGGCTGTATCACTTAGTGGGCCCTCATAGACAATGGAAGAAAGACTTCTCTAAATTCAAGAATCTGAGTTCAAAGCAAGAAAACTTCCGCAGAATACAGAAATTTTTGGTCTACGTTGGAGTGGCCATTTCTGTGAGAAACACTGACTGAGAAGCCCTTTTTAATTTGATTTAGAAGAAGCTAGATGGCCCTACTTACATTTCCATGGGTTAAAAACCAAAATTAGTCAAAACTAACAACACTGCAGTGATTTTATTTGCCCCCCAAATGTTACAGAACATTTTTCCACAGCTGTTCTGGCAGCAACCCTCATAAATCACAACCAGCAAATATAACTGATTGCAGAGATGAATGCATCAACTTCCACAGGATTTTTTTCCATGCAAGCCTTTCTGAAAACTTTTTGCTCCACGAGACACGCTGTAATTAAAAAATCAGCAATGAAATCCCAAACAATATAAAGAATTATAGCACCAATTAATTACGGTGCTTTCAAGCTGAAAAAAAAGCAATTTGCTAATGAAAACCACGATTGCTTAACAGTAGCATTAACAGCAAAAAAAAATTAAATTGTTGCAATAAATCACTCTTCATAAACATGGGCTTATATTGGAAATCTTCCTAATCCAAACGTGTTACACTCAGCACATTAGCCAAGATGTTCACTCCACCAGGATCCACTACCCATATCCAAAAAATAAAAGGTGACAAAAGCACAACAAATTGCAGAGGGTGGGAGATGCTCTGCAGCAAAGCCGAGCCTGGGAGGGGACAGCGGGCACCCAAGGGCTCCCACGGGAGAGGAAAGGCCAGGGAGGGCTGGTTGAGCTGAGGATCACAGGATTAGAGCAGAAACACTCACACCACAGGTCTTGGAGAGCAGAAGGAACCACAGGAACCACAGCCTCCATTCCTAAAGATATTCAAGAACCACCTGCATGCACTCCTGAGTCGTGTCCTGAACAGGACCCGGCTCGGAAAGGAAGATTCCAGTGGTTCTTTCCAGCCTTACCCATTCTGTGATCCCACATATCTAAGGATAAATGGGTGAACAGTCAAAGCAAGCCCTGAAACAGCAACAGAACCCCTCTCACATTTCACACATTAAATCAGCAACACAAAAATCAGCGACACAGTTCATTTCTTAGCTACTCTGTATAAAGCAGACAACGGTGACACGATATAGGGATGTCCAGTTCCAGAAAATGCCACGCAAGTCACTAGAAGCATCAACATTTATTTAACATTGATCATTTCTATCTTCTTGACACTGGCTAGAGATGATATCCTATCTGGTCTAGTATCCCATGGAGCAAAAGACACACAAAGAAAATGAAATGTTATGGACAACACAAAGAGCTGCAAGGAAAGAGATTGACCAACCACGTGATTTTGTTTAGTGGGAAATTATACAGCTACATTTTCCAAAACCTCAGGGAAAAAGAAGATGTGTCTAGATGCCAAAAAATCTATGCAAAAAAAAATTAAGTATAACATGTTTTTAACTGAAAGCTGCCTTGAAAGAACCCTGAGGCACAAATTCAGTTTCCCTCACACAGAGAGAAAACCCACAGAGTTTGTGGGTTTTGTTTCAATGAAGGGTTGAGGCACTGTGTGTTCTGTGGAAAGAAATATACATTTAACATAAAACACAATTTAAACTATTCCCTTACACAGTAAAAAGTCTACAAATGAACCACTTAAAAAGCTTCAGCTGCAGAACTCTTCTGCAGTTCAGTCCTGATCTTGACCCTCTTTATTCAAGCATACATTGCTTTTATCACCTGCATTCACCCCTTGTGCATTTTTAATTTTGCCCCCTTTTTTGTCTTTTATTTTCAAAGAAAACTTAAAACTTTCTGGAGCCCAAACTGTTCTTGTTCAGCCAGGCACACTTTGCATATCTGTCTGCATGGAGTATTTTTCTATTCCAAGTTTCAGAAAATGGCTGAAATTCCTGTTTCTTCAGCTTTGTGAGGCTTTACCCAATCAAAAAATCAAAATCACTGTTGAGTGTCACAGTGGTTTCACCAGCCATGGATTTTTTTCCAAATTAAAAAATTAATCTGGTTGTCTTGAATGTTTATCAACTGTTATTCCCTCAAAATGTTACAGATCCCTGAGATAGGATTCATGATTAGAACAGATTAGAACATATTGTTTACAGCCCATAAACACTTTTTATTATAGTTCCATCATAAGGTAATTCCATTCTGTGGGGTAAATTAACATATTTTCCAGGGCTCATTAATCCTCATTTAATCACTCAGTGAACATGAACCAAACCCATTAAAAGGAAAATCAAGACATGAACTCTAATTTAGCCACTATTTTACTAATTGCATTTATCTTTAGGAAACCCTTATATATAATACTAAAACTAGCTTTCCCCTTCTTTGTATTTAGTGTACAAAAAGGCCTTGAGAGGTACAAAAAAAGGTACAAAACCATCCTCTAAAATCCCTGTTCTCCCTGATCCTTGATTGCCACCATTACCAGTGGATTTGTAGGAGACAAAGCAGGATTGCTCTGTGTCCAGCAAATTTATTTCTGCACGAAACATCCACAGGGTGTGTGAAAAAGGGTCTTTTTATATGTTCAAAACATCAAAGCTATAAACAAGGCTCTATTGTGTGCCTTTCTTGTGCTATTACAGACAAATCCCACTGAGGACTTCCAGGAGAATAAAGGGACATCGAACACACGCAGAGTGATGCAGGGGAAGCAGCAGAAAGGGACTCAGGGGTGGAGCCACCAGAGCAGCACAAAGATGTCACAAGCACTGACAGAATCTTCAGGCAGCAAAAGAAAGGAGGTTTAAGGGAGCAGAGACCGAGGGAGAGAAAGAGAAGGAATGGGAAGATGGGTTGAACAGTGACCTAAAGCCCAGCAGCTGAAGAGCTGAACTCACCAACAAAGCCTTTGGCTGATGGAGTTGTACATTCCTCACTCCCGCCTTTCCTTCAGGCATTGGGACAAATTTGCAACCATTTTGAAGTCAGCTGCCCCCAAAACCCAAACAAATACAATTCCCTCTGCAATTCAAAGAGGAAACAGAGACACTTGAGCATACCAGCTTGTCAGAGGCTCACACACCACCTTTCACAAGCTCTGTCCAACCTGCTTCTATCACAATTCCACCTTAAACCTTTTTCCAGGCTTAAAGACGAAATCTTACAAGAAACAATAAAGCAGTGAACAAGAAGTACCTTGAAACCTGTAATGAGTAACACAAAAGAAATAGTAAACATTCTGGGACAGAGGGCCAGATATTTCCAGCATTTCCCAAGGTAAATAAACTATTCCACTTGAGAGCTGCAGGAGAAGAGCACAGGCAACCCCAGATTTTAATTTATTTCAGTTGTAAACCCTTCCTTACCTCTAGAAAACCCAGGATGGAAATCAAAGTGGTTCAACCAGATCCCTCTGGGTTTTCCAGCTGCCCCACTCATTTCAAACAACATCAACTTAAAGGCCAGTGATGACGCTAGAGATGTTTTTTAAAAAAAAAGTGTATAAAGAAACACAAAGTGTTTCCTTCAGAGGGCTGTTTATTCTGATAATTCTGCAACACCAAAACCACACCAAAGCTGCATGGGTAAGTGGCTGGTTTCATTGTAAAACAAAAAGGAATCATTAACATCCAGAAATTGGAGATTGCAGCTATCAGTTGAATATCTGCATCTCTGAAGTATTTCTACAGCTGCTAATTATAAATTAAAGGAAAAAAAAATTAGAAGGAAAAGCCACAAGCTGCTTCTGGACAACTAGTAAATTAATTAGCTTTTCACACACACACTTAAAAAAATGTTTTAGTATTTAAGGTTTCTGTGCTATTAAGAGGCCAGTACACAATGCAGAACGAGAGAATTAATTCACTCTCTTCTAGCCAAAGGCAAACACAAATAGCTACCAAATAATAAATTAAATGAGGTCTAAAATGGGATCTATAATTAATGACATTTCTGCTGACCGTTTCAGTGACAGTATTATTTTAATAGCTACTTTCACAGAATGTCAGCCTCTGAGATAAGATACATTAAGTATGAAGTTAATTGCATGAGTATATAAATCCACCAGCATTTCTCACCCACAGAAAAGCACTGCCAGACAAAAAATACTGAAATGCCTTTATTATGTCAGTGTTGTTCTTTGCCATCAGCATAAGGAACCAATTGCAAGCATTGTTATATAAATCCAGTAGGTTTTTAGTTTAGAGTTAGACCTTTTTCTGACAGCATTTTCAAGCAACATTTGTCTGCTATCTATGGAAATTAAAGATCTCAAGGTGCTGACTGCCCTCAGCAAAAAATGCATTTCCCCACCCAGAGAAATGAGTTTAAAAGGTAACACTGAATAAACATAGCAGGCTCCTAAACTCAAATCTGAAACATGAATCATTCAACACTTCCACTGACACAGTAATTGGTAAGTTCTTTGGGGAAGAGATCAGCTCGTGGTTCAATGTTTGTATAACTTTCAACACACTGAACTTCTGATCCAAAGCACTCAAACAATAACAATCCCTTTAAAATGGGGGAAAGTGTGTACTCAGCTTATTTGTGATCTAAAAGGAAAATATAGAAAAATGTCCCCCTGAGGCTCATGTAAAACATTTTCCTCTGGTCTTTGGACTTGACACAAGATGTAATTTTGTTATATTTGAGTTGAATATTGGGTATCTCCAAAAGAAGATACAAAGTAAGCAAGAGCAATGGTGGTTAAGAAGGAATTTCTATTTTTACCACACCAGTTTATTCAACTTAGAACAAATCTATAAAACAGCTGGATGACCTGATATTGCCTTTTGTTTTAATGAAGATCATTTTGGCCAAGCAGTTCTGATTCACATTGCTGTTAATGCATTTTCTGGACATGCTGAAAATACCGTCAACATTTACGGTTTGAGGAAGTTTTGGTTTGCCTTATATAGTTCTCAGTTTGGTCAACTCAATATTCTTTTCCCAAAATGGGAATCTCATCCTCGGTACCTCAAATATATCACCGTGATGGATCAAGTACATAACCAGAAGTTCCTGATGAGCACATGGCAGAAAGGTTTTCACAAATTTACATCAGCACCCTTCCACACCTCTCTGCAAAACAGGAATTCTGGCTGGAAAAGGGAGGTGCTGCCTCTTTTTCTGGATTCAGAACAAAGTTGTTCTATCAACAGCATGGAGATTAGGTAGAGGAAATCATCTGCCAGGTGACCCTGCAAAATACTGGTTTGGATGGGTTTATTTTCTGCATGTTTCTCATGCTTTGCTGAACTAGCACTCAGACAACTCCTTCTCCTGCAGCAAAAGTGATCATCACAAAATGATTTTGGGGAAAAGGATCTTTAAAAACGTAAAATATTTTAGCTACAGAGCCAGTAAAATAATAACAACATATATGAGGGTTTAGAGTGATCAAAATACATCTTTGACCTGTGATGTGATGTATTAACAGAGAAAAGGGCATTGCTGTTGTCCCAAGGAGCTAAGGCAAGGAAAAAGCTGTAGGACACAGCCTTGGGACTCTCTGTGTGCCCTGCTGCTTGAAACTCCAGCTCCACATCAGGAGTTTATCTGTCATCCACAAGAGCTGCCAGGACACCCCCATCTGTCACTGCTGCACCCCAGGTCTCCCACGAACATAAATCCAGCATCCACCAGTAAGTGTGAGGTGGGGCAGGAAGAACAAATTATTATTATTATACACAGATTATGGATTGGTGACCAGCATGCCACATCCTTGGAGCATAAAAGCCAAAATTAATACTTAATGTCATGAATTATGAATGCTGCTGAAAAGCTGGAGGAGAGGCTGGGAAACCACTGTGGGGTCCACGTTCAGGAGGCAGTGACAAAGCCTTGGAGGATGGGGTTTTCTGTCTACACTTAAAAAAAAAAACTTCTTTGGCCACTGTATTAATCATTATTGTCCCTATTTACTCTGGAATAAATAATTTCTTAAAGAAGCTGAACCAGTAAGAAATACCTACAGATCTGGCAGTGAACAAACCTCTAAAAACACAAAAAGTTTTTATATTTCAAGTGACAGAACATTGTGAATAAAAATAAACGATCAGCATTCTTATGCTTCACTGACAATAAGCAATACATCATTATTCCCTTAGGTTTTTTTAGTTCACCTCAGTACTTATTTTAATTTCTCTCTCTCTCTTTTTTTTTTTCTTCTTTTCTTTTTTGAGATGTTTAGAAACCCCTTTTGTAATTCTGTGCTGCTAAACACAGCTGGAAATGGATAATTCTGCCAGATTACTGTGAAGGGTTCCAGAAAACAAAACAGAATAAAAATACTGCCTTGGGTTTCTGGTGGATATGCTGAAGGCTGAGATTGTTGCTTCTTGGGTCTCTGACTTCAAGATTAATGCAACTCAAACTAGAACAAACCTTGAAAGAGAGGAAACCTGCAGAAAAGAAACTGCTTTCTGGACACTGCTGTTGTTAAGTTGATTGTGCCTTTAAAAACAGTCCTGTGAGTTTAAAAAATTGAAAAATAAGCTAAAAATGCTTGAAGAAGATGTAAAAAACTCCATTTTGCACTTTTTGACCAAGCTCTCACTAATCCTTGAAGAATGGAACAATTCTGTTATTTCAAGAATATTAATATAATTCTTCCAACATATTAAGCAAAATTGTTATTATGTTGGCTATTTTTAATTTTACCTCAGTCTACCAATTTTTCTTTGATTAATAAATGAATTCACTATTTTCAAAAAGTAAAATAACAGCAACACAAACCTCGTATCTACCAAGTAGTTTCTATTTTCTTTCCTTCAATTCAGCAAAAATTAAATCGGAATGGAGTTTTTTTCTTATTGTCCAAATTTCAGAGTCTTTGGAGTATGAATTAATCAAGTTTAAACCTTCACATCTTTCCTAAACATACACTCACAGATTGGATATGGATTTCCAAAGCACAACACACTCTAAAAAGCTGAATTTGTCTGTGTGACAGATGTCAGAGGATATGATAGTGCTGAATAACTGGGCAGCAAACGGAGGAGGAAATTCAAAATAAAAGACCAGAAGTAAATGCACTTCAGGAAGAAAAAAATCCTAATTTCACATAGAAAGTAATGGGCTGTACTGGACCATACAGTTGGAAAAATTTGTGTATTTATGATGTATGATTATATCCACAAAATATCACCTCAGTGCCCAGCAGTGGCCAAAAAACCACACATAGGAAAAAACTAGAAATGAAGCAGAGGCTCAAACAATTATTATCAGGTCAGGTGAATACCAAACTGGATCCAAGAGAGCCTGCACAAATACCTTTTGGAATTAAATAAATATATATGTGAGGATTCCAAGTACCCAAGCTACAGATCAGGCTCAAAAAACACCAAAATCTCAGCTGTGATTTGCTAAAATACATCAAAACTTTACTACTATGAGCAATAAAATTTTTGAACATTTTGAAGAAAACGTGGTTGCAAATAGGTATATTTTCCCCACATCTCTGGCACAAAGGACACCACCATGCCTAGATCCACCTGTACTGTTCAAGAATGTTACAGAACTTGTTAAAAATTTGGCAAGTTAATCCTTCAATATCCTAACAAAGCTGAGCTCACGAAGTTTTCTGTCACTTTGTCTTATACTACTAAATAAAAATACACATAGAGCCAGGAATGAACCTGAATTCCACACCCAAGCTTAAAGCTTCAGTTCATTTGTTAAAGCAAAGTAAGGAGAAAAGACACCAAAAGAATCAAGGCACCTCTCATACTGAGCAATATTACCTGACTTTACTGATGGGTAGACATAAATGCAGACATGGTCTAAGAAAATCGAGCCAAAGTGCAACTGGTAAAACTTACAAAGTGAATTCCACCTAATTAAAAATCTACTTGCATGCTCATTATGGCAGTCTTGCTCTGAAGGTGCTTTTCCTCAGACAACCCCTCAGTTCTCCAGTGCCCCACTGCACACATTGCCAGGCTCAGATATCCCACAGCCTGCCCCCAGAAAGGCACACAAACACTTTCCTCCTGAAATATTCAGCCACCAATGCTGCTGTCTGTCTGTCTCACGCTGTGGTATGCGTGGAAACAAAAGAATCCAGCTCTTCAGAAATTCCTGCCAGCAGCACTGTGTCCTCCTTTTGCTCTGCGCCTGTAACTTCTATCAGGGACAGATGAAAACTGCAAACTCTGCGTGACTCCGCTGGTTCAACAGCTGCTGTCACGTTCTTTTCGAGCTCTCCAAAGTAATTATTTAATTTAAAAACAGAATGCTACTGCTTATGGTGAGAAAAGCAGTTATTACTTAACTAAAAGTGAGCATAGTCAGTTCCTTGCAAATTTAAATTAAGAAATTACTTCACCATCTGCAAAGGACTTTGCCTATTTATATCAGTTGGAACTCTCTGCCTGGAAACTCTGAATTGGAAGTAAGTTAAAAAGGAAAGGAAAAAAATGGAAAACGCACTGGCAAAATCAGAACAATGAAAGACACCACCAAAACAGATAAAATTACTTAAAAATAAATGAGCCTCATTGTTTTCTATCAACATTCAGCATTCTGAAATCATTCTGCTCCTATTCTGAAAGTACAAAAACCAAGCCATAATGATGTCTTTTCACTGCAGAGTAAGGAACACGATACCTCTATAATTGCCACAATTCAATTTTTTTGTTCTGTTTTGAATTGTTCATTGTAGAACAACTTCCAGAGTGAGAGATCAGTGCCACTTATATTTGAAATTTGTTAAAATATTGTTTCAAAAACAATGAGGGTGGAAAAGATGTCTAAAAGCGGGATCTCTCACCAGAGCGCCAACTCATTACTTGGGTATTTTGCAAGCCACAACAGATTAGGTTCTAAACAGAATTTTTCTCCTGCTCTTACCTTGCCCACTCTTCATATTAGTTGCCGCTTTGTGCTAAAAATGGGCTGTAAACATCTCCCACCACCTTTAGGATAACTCCTGTCTATGCATTTCTCCATCTGTCCTAAACAACTGACAGTCTCTTCACCTTCTTTCAACAACATCAATTAGGGGTGTGCTCAAAGCATTTTCTGTATGACACAAAATTCACGTTTCACAGACACAGGCACAGCATTTGAGAACAAATAACTCTGTTTTAGTGACAAAATATTTAATCTGAATTAAAGCTGAGGAAAAAGCACACCATCAGCTTGGGCAAGGGAAACTTGTGCTGATCAGTGATCTTGTAAAATTCACCTCGCTGATGTTTTGATAGGAAATTTCTGTGGAACAATTTGACACTTTTAAATTATTATGGGCTCAGGCAGAACACCTCATTACTTTCTCCCTGTAGCTCATAAGTAAATGCTTTCAAATTTCATCTGCCTCTTCAGTTCACTGATCCTGCACCATCTTATCCTAATTTAGAACAGCAAATAAGTATGAACATAAGACATGGGAGCCAAAATCCTGATACATTGATGCTTTGCTAGACAGAACTAAACCTAGGTGTGCATGGAAAGGGAATCTGTGAATCAGAGCTCTAGACAGAAGTTCAGGCAGCTCTTGGCTACTCCCTGACCTCCTTCAAGGAGGCACCACAAATCTAATCACACACTGCTCAGACACCACTTTTCTGCTCCACCTCTTTTCTATGTCCAGTCAAGTCCCCAGAGACGAAGAGTCAAGGCCATAGAACAGCTAAAAATCACTCAAAGGTATTAAGTGAAAAATGAATCTCCTTGAAGTTTTTCAGCAAGATACCACAAAGACACTCAAAATCTTCACCCACATCCCCCATGCCCTCCTGCACTGCCTGTGCACTCCTTTACTCCTTAGGTACCATGAAAACAGGCATTCACCAAAGATTAAATACCTGCATCCAGAAGAACAGGATGGCTCACTGCTTATCACAACTGCCTTCAGTGCTAGACAAAAAAAAAAAAAAAAAAAAAAATTAAAAAAAGATGGAAATGTTCAAGTATTGAAAAAACCCAAAATTATTTGATAGCGACATATTCAGCCAAGAGGATTTGTTTTCTTACTGTGGCAACATTTTAAGCCTATAAAATATTGACAATTTCTACATAAAGGAAACAGAGATGATCTGAAACACACACACACACTTTTAGAAGTTTTTTAAATTCTAGTCCTAAATACACCATGAAAATTTCTTTGTTTGATGACACTGATATGCATGAGAAACCAGAGCTGGTAGAGGATTGTTTTACTGCCATGTAGCAGAAGCTGTGATATAAACTTCCATTTTTAACACTTCCCTTAAACCCTCGATTCCAGTGGCGTGTCTGAAAGGTCATTCACTGTGGCTCCCAAAAAGCAAAACATCCTTCTCCAAAGGCTCCCATGAAAGGCTACAGAAAGCAGAGGCACACTTTCCAGGGGATACTGGACGTTCCTTGTACATCCACTAATATTCTGCACATCCAAAGCTTGATAAGGGCTACTGGTGCAACCCAAAGTCAATGGTGAAAAGGAAGATGGAAGGGGAGAAACTGAGGCACTGCAGAGTGTCCTGTACCTGGAGCTCTTGTCCTCTCACACCCTCACACTACTCCCCAAGGTCAGGTTTATGGAAAATGAGCATCTTGAAGTTTAAGATGAACATCTGTTAGCAATGTTCATTGCTATGAAAAGCAAAGCATTGGTAAATGTTTTTTTCTCCACACAGCTCCTTTAGTAGCCCCCATGCCACCCAGAGAGGAATGCCCCAGGGAAATGCACAAAACTCTGCTCTTGGAAGCGCCTCTCCATAGCCATTCCTGCCAGCCTAGGGAGGGCTATTTTTAAATTTAAGTCAGATTTCAATGTCTTATTCTCTGTAGTATGACTGCTCAATACATTTCCATTTATTATTTAATTTGGGATGTGTTTGCAATAAAGAACTTCTACGATATGAATAATATTTTGTACGTTACTCTGGTACAGAATAGTTTTTCTTGTAATCTGATTTCATTCTTTCCAACTTGTAAATTGAAAAAGAAAAACTGCCAGGGTAGATCAGAGTCGGCATGTCACTTTCAAAATATCATTTACATTTTTCTTTCTACATATATATTTAATAGTCAATTTCCTTTTTTCTATACATATTTTAGCGTGAAAATGTTTGCCATCAATATTAAAATATGAATTATCTGCACAGCCATGTACATAGCTTACAGAATTACCTCAAATCCCATTTATTACTCTCATACTTAATAGTCAATATCCCTTTTTGCTATCATATTTTAATATTAAGTTTTTTCCTAAGCTGTGCACAGAAAGAAATCTTTCTCAGTGCCTTCATATATATATATATATATATATATATATAATATCCTCCTAAAGCAGAAATTAAAATAAATCTTTGTAATTTTTGGGATATTTAAGTATTGATAAGCCAAGACTCAAACCCACAGTCTAAAACATAAATAGTTAAATTTAGCTGCATTCCAAAATTAAATATCTTGTAAGGTATTTTAGAAATCCCCTTTAATGCTAAAAAAGCCACACTTGGAAGTGGTGACCAAATACTTGTAATTCGCTCCCTGCACATTTACAACTTCTCAGCTTGGCACTGCAGCAGAAAACCCATACAAAAAGACTGTGTGTTTCTCCAAGCTGTTGGTGGTGATTCCATATTCTCATGGCTGAGTTCGAGATGGCACAGAACAAACACAGGTGAGAAAATTCAACTCTGCCATCATGATCCATCTGTGAGACATTCCCTTAATGAGTTAATAAATGAATGACGCCTGTTTGCCCTTAGCATCCTACCAGGACATACACCAGAGTGTAACAAGACAAAAGCAATGAAATTATACTAAATTTTACATGCTAGGGACTAATGGCACTCCATTTGTGTCTACTCCCATGCAGCCCAAAGGAAGAGTCATCACCCATGGCCTGGTTTGTAGACAAGTGCTACCCCCAGCATCAACTCTCCATGCAGAGACCCAGATCTAAAAAGATTTGTAAAAGACAGAGCACTGCTTCACTACCTGACATTTTAAGCTGAAAGCCCTGTGCAGGTGGGTTCTACTTCATTCACAGATAAACCCAGGCACCTAAAATGGGAGTGAGAGAGGTCACTACACCTGGCAGGCAGCTGCCTCAGCCAGCTTGAAGCCAAATGCTAAAAAAGTCTCTGTATGCAAATATTACACCTTAAGCCACCAAGCCTTGAAGAACACCTTCCATTTGAGACACCCAGGCTGGAGCTTGCCCTAAAGATGGATGACATATCCTTTAAAAAATAACTCGGTGAAATGGTGCTGGTTGCATTTTCAAGCTAAGGTGGTGACAGTGCTGCTGCTGCTTCTGTCCTTGTTTGGTTTTGTGCAGCAGCTCACTGGTTAGATCAGGCAGTTTTATCCCTTTCAAATCCCAAAGCAAACCCAGCCCACTGACTACAACTATTGCTGCATTCCACCCGTCAGATCGAAATTAAGAAGCTTTCTGGGATTCAGGCTGATGAGCTCTCCAGTTCCTTGCATGATCTAGTGGATTTTTTAAAAATGGGTGCTGTCTCCAAGAAGAGAGACAGTGAGCATTTCAATTTACCACACAGGGTAGTTAATTGGTCCCTACCAAAGGTGAGAGGTGGATTTCAGTGTCTTGGTTAGAAGAACAAAGAGAATCGTGAGCATTCCTCACCTGGGAAGAAACCCAAAGCACCAGACTGCAAGAAAAAGCAAAATGCACTCGTGCTGCTCCTTCAGTCAGACAAGAATTGCTCTCATTGCTACATCTGCCCGTCCCTGGGGACCTCTCAGGGATAGCAAAGATGCAGATGCTGAGCCTCTGTCAGTGCTCAGGTTCCCTGGGCTCGTAACAAACCCCAAAGTTTCGGTACTCAGGGAGCCTACAGTTCAAATGCTGAGTGACCCCTCACCCTGATGCCTGCAAGGCTGGGAAAGAGTCCGTGAGGATTTCCCACCTGGAAAAACCTGCCTGCATCTCCATCGTTCTGGAAGTTTTGGAACGTGGCAGGAGAATACAGGACAGAGTCACTTAAGGTCATTGATTCCAAACTCAAAAATCCAAAATTACACGTAACAGATGCCAAGGCCAATAAACTCAGCAGGAATAATCACTGCTGTCTGCAGGATTAAACTTTTTCCCCCAAATTTTGCAAGAAAGTTGACATCAGTGAAAGAGACCAAACGCCTCCATAGGGGCAAAATTGAGCTGTGGGAGAGAGCAGGATGAAACCAAAAGTACAAGTGTTCAGTGTGATAAAATGCTAAAACAGTGAGCTACTTTTCACATCACTGAGTGATTCTCACTTCAGGACATGGAAGGCATCTGGTCACAGGTTTTTGTGTGTGCTGGTTCATCCAGTGTAGATCTAGCAGGTACAGGAATTTGTCCAAGCAAAGAAGGAAGGGTCAAGAGTTTAAGGAGCCAATGCTAATTAAGAAGTCACATTTCAGTAGTTTTGCTGTGCACAAAGACAATTGTTAAGCATCAGCCTTGACAAAGATTTTAAGGGGAAGCTTTCAAAACCCACAAAAGAGCCAGAATCTTAAAGAGGAGACTGGCAATCTTAATTCTGTTCAAATGCTTTTGAAAGGCCTAATTATCAATCTGAATATCAATACGTGATTTAAAGGTTTAAAGTAAGACAATACATAAAACATATTAAAAAGTCCATTCTAAAGACTGAAGAAGTTGCAAATAGACAAAAACAGGACAAAACACACAAGGTGCAACAAGGAGAGGAGGATGACACTGACCAAAAAAACTGTTAGGGAAGATGTATATTCTTCATCCTTCCTGCCTTTTCAGTGTTTAAACACATGGCTGAAAATGACTTACTAGGTTGGAAGAGCTCCAGCTTCTCTGGTGGCCTGGCACTCAGAACAGCAGGTGGTTTATGGTCCATTGAGCAGAATGAGGGGCAATGCCCTCCTCCATCTCCCTGTATTCAGACTCTGCTTCCTGATTATGTGCACGTTCAGTCTTGGAGTAGAATTCCACACGCTCCATAAATCTTGAATTAGCTGTTGTACTGGAGGGGCTTTTTTATTACTGTTAGAAAGCTCCCAACAAAGCTGTCAACAAGAGCAGGCCACCAAAATATTTCTTGTTATAAAAAAGGCAGGAGAAATCCAGAGGCATGACTGTCTGGTAATAATTTTGAGCTGTGGCTGTAAATTGCTCCATTCATTACACTGAGTTGAAAATTGCACCGACTAGATGAGACCTCAAGAAGACTCCCAGAGAACTTGCAGAGAAAAATGGCCCATGGGAGTCTCATCAGTGACTACCCAGTAACTTCCAGTGCAGGAAGGGGGGTTATGTTTGCATAGATATATACAGGAAAAAAAAAAAAAAAGTATTAACTCAGGCATATATGTGTGTATTTTATAATCTTAAACTGCTGGGCTTTCACAAGAATCTTATAACAGCATAGCTGGCTCTGCTGGCTGCATCCAGATGTCAGATTCACAGCTAACAACCTCAATTAATTCAACACAATTCGTGCCCTGTCATTTTGTATTTATTAATTAACCCAGAACAGTAAGAAAGAGGCTGCTGAAATGTGGGAGAGCAGTAATTCGTTCTGTGAAATATGAATGGTCATTTCCTGTGAGATTTGCTTGTAAGCTTCTGCAATGACCTGCACACATGCACACACAGGTCCTCTTGATGCACAGCTGAGAACTGGCAAACCCAGGGCAAAAGATTCTGCAGCATCAAACACAGGAAAGAAACAAGACCCTGTGAAGCAGCAGAAACCAAAGCATTTAATCCACAAAGAGAGCAAAAAAGTCAGAGACAGTGTCATGTTTATGCAGAAACTAAAAAGTCTGCTTCTAATTGGAAAAAAATCCAAAAAAGACAGTTAACCTTGTCGGATAGATTCAAGCAAAGGCAAAGAAAATTTCATTCCCTGTTGGGTTTTGAGTGATTTACCAGTAGCACCTTCAAAAGCTGTACACTTTGTCATTAAAAAATAAAATCTTCATGATTCACATGCACTGTGCAAGGGTTCTGCTATAAAATAACCTGCTGTCCAAAAGGGAATGTCACTGGGAAAGCAGGGGAGAGGCAGTGCTACAATATTTAGGTTAA
The DNA here is from genome assembly GCA_013398615.1 of Brachypodius melanocephalos. Lineage (NCBI taxonomy): Eukaryota > Metazoa > Chordata > Aves > Passeriformes > Pycnonotidae > Brachypodius > Brachypodius melanocephalos. The sequence goes on along the minus strand of VZSR01000055.1, from coordinate 4,476,935 downwards.
CTGGCTGTGAACAAGCACTGAGGAGTCATGGGGAAGCATCAAGGTCCCCAACAGAAGTCAGGGTTCAGAGAGGAGGTGCCAAATTCAGAGCCACAAAACACCAAGGAGATGAAGGGCACCGAGTTGCTCTGCCCAGCAGGAAGCTGAGCATGGCACAGAGGCACTGAGAAATATCCACGGTGAGGAACGAGACGTGATCAGAGGCGAGCACACACTGTCAGTGTGCACATGGGAAGCAGGGAACCCGTCGGTTTTACCTGGGACGTCCCTGCAATCCTGAAAGCAGCACAAGGAGAGGTCTGGGAAGCTTTTGTCACCAGAGGCTGTTCAACAGAGAAAAGGGAAGTGCAGCAATTTGGGATTTTGAACTTGAAAGAAAATGCCGGAGGATGAGGGGCTGCAGAGCACTGCATCTGCATTCGTTTTTCAAACATCCATGACACCCAGATTCTGGGGAGTTTACACATAAAACTTCCCTTTATATAATGTTTAAAACCATGCAAGGAGTTAAATTATTTATAAATTTTAAGTCACAAAACACAAAAAGTAGGACAATGCTCTCCTTTGGTAGTCTTTCTCTTGACTTTCTTTTTTTCCCAATGGCACAACTCACTCACAAAAGGTGGAACACAGAGAAATTAATTTTCTGCTGAAATTCCCTTTTCCCCACATTCTGACTACAGAAAAAAACATCTAAACTCAAATGTAAACAAGATTATTTACCAGTAAAGTCGCATTACCCATCAGCACATACTGAATGCTAATCAGCCTAAGCAGCATCCTAGGGATTGCTTAAAAAGAGAAATCAAGACTTGAAACATTTTAAAGAATTTGCTGTGCGTGCCATAAATACAAAAACGTGATGGACAATAGTCAGGCACAAAAGATGAGAGCCTGGTTCCCTCATATTCCAGCAGGGACAAGTCATGAGGATCAGTGACTGTCTCAACTCTGAGTCCCTGCCCTGAAAGGCTTTGCATCCCAAAGGGCAGGACAAAGTGCAGCTGCTGAAAAGGAGGTGATTTTACCTTCATAGGTGATCGGCTGGGAGCAAGCTGGAACATTTCAGGCTAAAAGGGTTCTCTGGGATTTCATTGTCCAGTCTGCTGGGTAGTGTCTCAAAAATCCAGCAAGTTTTTCACGCCTCATTTTACAAATAATTATGACCCTCACAAAGGGAAGGCAATGATCCTCCCAGTTTTACTTGGGGGATACCTGCAAATCTTAAAGTAGATTTAAGAAATGCCATGGTACCTCTAATAACAAATTTCTTTTAGTCACCTCAAAGGAGGGCAACCTAAATACAGGAAACTATTAAAAATCCAGGCCCCTAGGAAGAGGGAGACTTTGTCTTTTATACATGATCTATAATTTAAGTTACTTGCCTTGGTTCACTGAGCCTGGATCCCCATTAAAAAAAAAAAAATTCTGGAACTCTTTAAACCATCACAGTTCAGAAGATCTCTTCACACAATCCAAGGCTTCAATGTGGTTGGTCTGTGCCACCACAGAAATGTGACCCTGCCAGTGGCTTTCCAACGCTGGAAAGATCTCCAGGCAGCTTTACTGAGGTTCATAAAGCAAGTAAAAAATGTTTAATGACATGGTTTACCCCATGTAAGAAATTCAGCATAAAGCTCTACCAAAATCATTAAAACATTCAAATATACAGGATTGTCATAGAGGCTTTGTTCTTTTTATTAAAAAAGTCATCTTAACTTTGCTACTGTACATATTTAAAAACCTTAAACATTTGCATTTTGACTCCATTGTCTGAGCATGAGCTCTCTAAAATCGAGATCAGCTCTCAGGATGAGAATCAGTGCTCCACATTGTGCACAGCAATGGATTAAAAAAGAGCAACATTTGGGATTTAATTTACTATCTAAGTAACTATCTCCAGTCATGCACTGTTCACAGGCAAGTTTGGGCACTGCCTTCATTCCATTTCCTGAATTACAGCAAATTATACCTTATGGAACTAACATTTCTCACGACATGACTATAAGCTTCTCATTAATGCTTCTGCATTTGTTTTTTTTCCCTTTTTTAAACATTTCATGTGCTTGCACAGAACTAAAAATTAGGATCAGGGGAACCTGGCAATAGTTCAGGACAGAGACAGAAGGGGAAATGCAGAGGTGGGCTGTTTGCACAGGAACTCATCTGCCACCTGTATGGGCTCAAAGGAACAGCCACAAATTCACAGGTTTTAATTCCTGTGCTCGGCACAGGTACCATCACTGTGGCATCAGAGAGGCAAAACTCTCTATATAAAGAGACATTTGAGCCACTCTTCTCCAGTTTGAGGTGAAGTGGAACTGCAAACACAATTAAAGCCATGTAAGCAATGGCAGTAATGTCAGTTTATTTATGCGGTGTCCAAAAGCCTGGAATTTTCTTAGGACAGGAAAGAGGCCATAGGATCTGTAGTCACATCATCTTATTCCACAAAGTTTTTGTTTTGGGGAGTGACACATTCCTATTGCACATGCTGCTATTTGCAAGTCTAGAAAATTTAAAAAGCAGATTATTTTTTTCATTCTCCGCTACGCTTTCCATATAAAAAGAATTAAAATAAAAGATCCCTAACAAATGGAGTTTCCTTCCTCTGGAAATCACTGCTTCAAATTGAATCATTAAAAAGACTTTAGCAGAAACCATTATCAGTCTCACTGTGGCAGAAATGTGCTTACCACTGGTTTTAGTTATGCAGATAAATGATGGGCACTGGCTCTGGAATTGAAAAGCTCGTGACAAAATGGCCTTGGCTATAACAATATATGGGATGGCTATAAAACTGTTGGAATAACCATTGTTCCATCTAAATAAAGGTGATGGATTGCTGCATTCCCCATGACAGTGTGGAAACAAGAAGGGTACAGAGCACAAGGCAGCTGCTGCATCCTCAAACTCTTTAAGGTACCAGCAAATGCTTCCAACCCATCTTTGGCATAAATCTGTTCAGTTTTGGGTACACACATAGGTTGTAATTAACCACACCAGAATTTCACAGTTAAATAATCCCCTTTCCCCTTTATCAGACAGTGCAGATTCATTCAAATGAAAAGGATGAGTGTTTAGCTCATTGACATTTCAACAAGAAATTAAATCCCAAAGGGCTTCTATGCATTTCCTCATATACATGCAACAGAGAGGGGATTTCAACCCAGTGACACCAGCTCAAAGGTCAGTAATGTGCTTGCAGAAATTAAGTGAAAGAAGACATATCCTCTACAAAATTACTCCTACAAATGCTACCCCTACCACATCTGAAGAGTATATTTTTCCCCAAACACTTGCTTTTCATGAAAAGCCTCTATGAACCAGCACATACAAGAGACCCTACTGCCTGAGCCTGGTGTTTATGACGTCCTTAACTGGAAATGCATCATTTCTTCTGCCAGAGAAACCTCCCCACCTGCCTGGGGGCCATTTGCATATGGAAATAAGTGTTCTCTTTTTATTGAGCTCCTTGTTCTTAGACCCATGAATTCAAATTATTAACAAGTCTGAGACGCTAACAATGAAGCGACTCGAGATAAGAAAATACAACACTGGAAAATCATCTCCTGCAGGAATTTGAGGTTTTAAAAAAATATTGCTATTCATCTGGGCAATAGGGACAGCACCAACAACATTTTAATCATTACTCACCAGCCTTCTTGTTTTCCATTACAATTACTTGTTCACCTAATATGAAATGGTGGGAGCTTAGTTATATTTGAGAAGGAAACTGCCTAAAAATACCTAGAAGCCAATTAACAAGTGCTTGCACACTTTTCTTACAGGATTTTCTCCTGCATTATTCAATTTTCCATTGTGCCCAAAGCAGGTTGCAATATTTTTCCTTCTGTAAACCTTACAGAATAAAATGTTGATATCTCTGACGATCCACTGGCATTTCTTTTAATATTTTGGTATTCTACTATAAAACAGCAGGGCAGATTTATTTCAGAACTAGGGAGCATTTTAGAGCTTCCTTCTTTGATGTGATATCACTCTTCTTTTTTTACCCTTCTGTGCCAGAGGTACAGGTGAGTGAGCAGGACCAGGACACTGCAGAGCATCCCTTGGATCCAGGACAGACATCCCTGTGCCCAGCCCTGGCTCATGACAGAAACCTGAACACTCTCCAGAATATTCCCTTTTACCTCCACACTTGTTTCTCCCTTCTAAAATAGAAGGGAAAAAACCCAACCAACCAACCCTAAACAAAAACCCCAAACACAAATAAACACCAAAAAACACCATATCTGACAAACAGAAAGGATACAAATAGATAGTCAGCAAAAATGAATGTTCCCCAGACAGAGTCCTGGGAGGAAGATTCAAATACAGATCAAGAGCTGAGAAGTCAATTGACTGAAAATTCTTAATTATGATATTTATCCCCTTTGAGTAACAACATACTAATTCTTCTAGGTAGGAAGGGCAGATGGAGGCACTCTCCCAACTCAAGTTTTCTGCAGCTGTAACTCTGTATTTCAATTAGATCAATGGAGACTCTTAATCAAGATACAGAGTAGAAAATTTTAATTACATACAGAAAACTCTAAAGAACTTGCCTTGTTTAATCTATTATGTGCTACTTTAAGAACATGAACATGTAAGCTAATTATCAGGTGCCAAGATATGAACTTAATGAGCCAAAGCAGTCTATACTACATGCACACAATGCTATTTTCTCCTTGTCTCACACAAATACTTTCAGCTATTTTATACCAAATGCACACAGAGCAACACTCTTCTGAAAGCAATATGCTAATTTGAAGTTCAAAACTGCAGCATCCCCTGAGCACTGGACCTAAAGTGACAGAGTTGACACACAGAGAAGTATTTTTACTAAGTGCTAACTTGCACACACCTCTATTCAGTAAATGGCATTTCAGTCCTGAATAAATTTGTCACCCCCAAAGCAAAACTTTACTTCTAAAATCTGAATATCCTTAAACTTAACAGCACAAATGGTCCAACTGCAGAGGAAAAACCTCAGTGTAGTTCTCAGGTTTGTAATGTGGTTGATAGCAGAGCCCTGAAATTCAAACTAGCAGGGTGAGCAAAAAGTCTGTCCACAATTTCACCTTCATTCTGCTTTGCAGATGGGCCAGCTGACTATAATGGGAAAACGCCATACAAATGCTGGATACTTCCAACAAAGAATCCTGTCCTTGCAGAGACTGTGAGCTGATTAATGAACTTAAAATTGTGAAATGCAAAAAGCCAACTTACTCTCAAAATTGAAAAAACAACAAAAAAATACTGGAATGAGTAAAGGAGTAGAACTGAGAAAAACACATATAGCCCCTTGCATCTGTGATCAACTAATTAATAATTTAATCACAAAGCCAAGATATCATTTTGAAAATTTACAGCAGCCCTACTTTAAGTCCAGATTTGGGGAACAAATTCCAAGCCCAAACAAGTCTCCATATTTTTTCAACTTGATGACTCCCTGGAAAATTACTTCTCAATTATTTTCATTAGAGTCATTAAAATTGCATATCTGCAACATGGGTCATCATCACTTTGCAATGGGTTGCAGAGATAAAGTGTCATGTATACTTTGTGTAATATTAACAGCTGCTCAAAGCAACAGGCAAAAATAGGAAGGTAATTTTTCTAAGTTGAAGACAGTAATATCTACACAGATATCAATCTCTTGCCCTCTCAGGAGAGTTTATTTTCATTTTAGACTTAGAGTAGCTGGTCCTTGATGTCAATCTGTTGAACAGTTACAAATGCAAGAATACAATTTTACCTCTGGGGGAAAAAAACCCTGCTAACAAATTGGCAAATGAAACAAGAAAGGAGGTTAAATATTCACACAGATCAGTCCCATAGAATGCTTTGAGAGAGCATAATTTATGATAAAAAACAGTAACAACAGAACCATTGTCTTCTGTTGAATGAGAGGAGAATGTCGCCATGGACTATCTACAGCAGTGATAACAGGACATACAGGACATCCAGGCAGTAAATTAGTTATCTCAAATTTATGGGTTCCTAAAAGATTCTACTAGAAAACATCGGTAGAAGACAGATATTATTATTTAACAGAGCTGGAATAAAATTAGTAAGTGCAAATATTCCTTACTCAGCATTTAGGATAGATAGATACAGATTTTACATATGTCCATTCTCTTAAATAAATACATCTGAATTTTTGGAGTGGGAGGAAAGTAACACATCAAACAAAAACAAAAACCAACATAAACGAAACCAAAACCCATAAAAGGACAAGATCTCTTTCTTTCTTCTCTTAAACAACACCAATATGAGGCTGGTAGTCACAATGTGCAGAGAAGAACCCAGCAGATTTATAACCCATTCAAATCTGGCTTTTCAGACAAACACCAAAGTAAAACTGGTATTTATTAAAACAAATGGGCTATAAATGCATTCACAAATGCTATCCTTAAGAAGAAATATCTGCAATTAATGTAATAGAACATGGGATGCTCGCTAATTTACTGCCTGCAAAGACATTTGGTACCCACAACCTACAGCAGCAATTTCCTGACAATGTTTGAACAGCAGCTTTTCATCAGGATCCCTGCATGGGGGGACTTGAGCATTGTCATTTACATTCTGCACCACTCAGGGAAGTTGAAAGAAATGCATGATTAACTCAAATATTTTTCCATTTCAGCTCCGTTTTGCCAAGACAAAGAACGAATTGCAGAAGCACAGCAGGCAGATGAGTACTGTGTTAAAAAACTGCTTTACAATTATCAATATTGTAAAATATTTGGGTTCTCTTTTAAGAGTTTTGATATAAAATTTCCACTGGATTTTTTGCTTGTGTTTGCTTTGCAAAAAAACCCAAATATTGCATGTAAATAAACCTTGGATTGCCAATCTCATTTATACAGACAATTTAAGGATCTTGAGCTCTGGATGCAACTAAAAAACAAAATCAAAACGAGGCATCCATTTGAGGAGCACTAGAGCAGTTCTCTGTGCTCTCCTCTCACAAAAAAACACCTCATAGTGTTGAAGAAAAATCTATCATTACATTTATCTACAGTATTTTATTTTATTGACTATGGGAAGAACTCATATATCAGTTCAGTGAAATGCTTTGTGGGTGCCTCTTACTGTAACTGGAGGAAACATCAACATTTTCAAGTGTTCAGATTCTGTTTTCACCCCAAAACACTGGCCAAATATTTAAAACATTTAGCACACTTAAACACACCAAAACACAGCTCCTGAAATTCGGTGACAGGAACTATTCCCACACAAACACGAGTCCTTTGGTTCTCTGGAAAACTGAAAATTAGGAAGACCCAAAAACATCCTTACAAAAGAAAGGCACATTACTCTGTATTTTTGGTAAACAGGTTTGACAGATCTGGATATTACTGCTGCACTCAATACTAAAGATATTTTTGGGTCTGGCTGCATTAGGAAGTTCTTGCCATGTTGGTCTCAATTTTCAAGTTTCCAGCATTAAGTGTTTTTAAAAAATCTGGAATGGGGAAAATATGATAAATATATACACAAAGAATAATACATACGATATATCCTGTCATATAAATCCAAATGCACTTTAACACTCAATTCTACAAGCTCACAGGTACTTGATGGCTACAAAGCCAAGAGATTAGGGACAGCAGTGAAAGACAAAGTGAAAAATTCCCAAGTGTGCACTGGAACAAGCATAAGGATACACATACACTCCCCATTTTATTTCTTCAGGTATGCTTCTTTAATTCTACAATCACATCCTTTATTCTTGGAGAATGCATTCAGTCCACCACTTCAATGTCAGACAGCGGAAAAAATACAGGTAATTATCATTTTCGTCATCACTCTTCAAGTGATTAACTTTTGCTTAATGAAAGTATTTCTGAAAATCTCTTTCGGATTCCAATTTCGCTCACTCTGTGTTATCTGCTGGGCCCACTAAGGGTTCAAATGATCCCTCTCTTATACAGGCATCCTTTTGGATTAACTCCATGTTTTTAACTCAGGGCCTAATTTCAGCTAAAACTGAGGCATCTCCTTGCAGACACATTCAGGTGATTTGTCTTTGTCCCAATTTCATTCACCTAAGGAAAAATACTGCTTTAAAATAAAATTAGTGAGAACGGAACAGAACGTACTTGAAGATCAGTATGGAGAATGACTCAGTCTGTATTAGAGGAAAGCACCATCAGATAACTGTTCTGAATTCTCTTTGGGATCCCAGACACTGAGAGGAACTCCAGTCACTTCTGCTGTTAATTCTGCTAAGCCCCAGGACAAACCAGCCTGAAGCAGGAAGGGTAATTCAGGATGTTTTCCCCTGACTTAGTTTTTACCATCTACCAATGGCTGCTCTGTGTAATTCTCCAAAGTCAAAATAAGTCACCCATGACAACCACTACTCCTGAGATCAGGGGGTTTTTTGGGCTAGCTACCACTCCACCTTTCAGAAAAGAACTTTCAATGTAGCTGTCCAAATAACACAAGCAACTGGTGCTTATTTTCCATTATGCACAGAATTCCCACTGAGATGATTTAATATGGAAGAAATAATTAATAAAAAGTCTGCAGCACAAATTAAGTCAAATTAATACTTCAATAACCAACACTCTCTCATCAAGTTACAACGGGAAAACAACAACTTTTTAAGTTCAAAGCAATTCAAGCTATTTCTGAATGAATTCTCTGCTTAGGACCTGCATTTAGAGTGCCATGGGCTTGATTCTGTTTTCACTTCAACTCCAGGAAGCTTCTGCCACTGCTTGGGGGCAGAGGAAATGGCAAAGTGAATGAAACTCTCCCAAGATAATGCAGAGCCTACACAAAAATGTCTGACGATTGCATTTTGTTTCACATGCAATCTGCTGATTACTTCAAAGGTTTTAATTTGCTGGACAAAGGGATTTGCTGTGACAAGAGATTTTTCATGACATCTGAGCAGCATTGAGAGCACCTAAATACCAGGTTTACATAAAAAATGAGGTTTAGCCCATTTCCCCACTCCAGTGTCCGTGGTGTAATTGTGTGCTGCTACACAATTCTCCAAGTCCATACCTGCAGGGGTGTGTATCTGTCTTGATTTTAATTGCTATCAGACTTTTACTCTGGTTACTTATCTCAAACTCACCCAAACCCAAGGTTATTCAGTTTAAGTGATTGAGATAAAGAATTAATTGCAATATAATTAGATGCTTATAGTCAGTTAAATACTAATTGAAGGCCTTACTTGAAACTAAATGCTACTGATTTTTTCTAATGAAAAGACAGACAAAAGCTTAAAAAAAAACTTATCAGGCTTGTCATTTTTTAAAGCAGCTATTCTGTACACTTCTCTGTGATCTTCTTTCTAAAAAGAACCTTTTTTAGTATTTTCTCACAGAAAACATCTACTCATTGAGCACTGCTGATTTAAATAACAGGTATCTTCAACATGCAAAAGTTGCCTCTAAGAAAAGCACTTGCCCTGAAGAACTTTTTGAAAATTAGACAGTATTATGATAATGAAAGGAAAGAAGAAAAAAGTGCAGTCAAGGTCTTCCAAGAAGTAACTATACACTGTGTAATTTTCTCAGTGGAGCCTAACTGCTTAACTTTCTTAACCAAGCAGATGCAAAGAAGCAGATGAATGACTTTAAACTGAAGGAAGGCAGCTTTAGATTAGATATTACAAAGAAATCCTTCCCTGTGAGGGTGGTGAGCCCTGGCACAGGGTGCCCAGAGAAGCTGTGGCTGCCCCTGGATCCCTGGCAGTGCCCAAGGCCAGGCTGGAAGGAGCTCTGAGCAATCTGGAATAGTGGAAGTTGTCCCTGCCCATGGCAGCGGGTGGCATTGGATGAGTGTTAAATCCCTTCCCACCAAGGCCATTCTATGATTCTGTGAAAGAAAGGCAAAACATATTTACAGTATTAAAGAGTGGAGATTATTTCCCTTGTAATCACACACGATTTTACTTAAAATAATAAAGGTATGTACCAAGTGTACCTCTGGCAGCATTTTTTCACAAGTCAAGAATAATGTAAACCACGCCATTCTGTCTGGCTTTTATGCCTGTGTAACAATAAATCATAAAGTTATTCTACATAATCCATAAAATACTTTTCTTTCAAACAAATATCAATGTGTTTTTAAAAATACCTACAAAGATGTTGTTACCATTTTTTTACAGGGAAAATGAGCATGGAAACAACTTACGTATTATTCAACAGACCAAGGATACATTCATTGAGAACGAAATGATTCTGAGAATTAATCTAGCATATTATCCACTAATTTACTTAATCACATCTGAGTGAAAGGACACTCTAGATTTATTGGTTTATTGCGGTCCACAACCCAACAACATATTTACACTCATAAGTCCTTGTTATTTCTCTTGTCTATTTTGGAATTGAAAGCACTTATTCACATTAAGCTTGCAGAATACAGATTGGTGCCAGAGCAGATCTCATCTGGGTCACAGTAATAAAGTCCACGGCTCTGCTGCAGAGTTAATTGCCTGCTGCATCTGGTATTTCTGATCTAAATGAAAAGCAGTTCCAGGAGAAAGGTGCCTAAAAACCAGTTTGATCCATTTCAGGACTCTCAGCCTTTGATTTTGTGCACATCATCAAGGCAACACTTACTCCAGCAAAGGCACCGAGATTTGGGGGTTGGATTTCAACTTCCTTCTGACCCCATATAAATCCATAAGCTTTTAACAAAAAAAGGGTGTACACATCCATCAAATGGAGCAAGAATCTGGATGAATCAGGCATCAGTGGCTTGCTGGAGGCACCCAGCTGTGTGCCTGTCCCTGCCAGCAATGTGGGGTGTCAGAATTCCCAAAATCACAGCTTAATCATCACAGGGAGACAGGACAGGAAATCCACACTGTGCTGGCACCAAGGGCCTCCTGCTATCGAGGCAACACCATGTCAAAGATGAGGATGATCCAACTTGGAGGCAAACACAGAGGACTTTGCGGGAAGCACTGCTGGGCAATATTCAGTAACAGCCCCCAAGTCAGAAAAAATCTCCAAATATCTTTGGCTATCCAGGGGGATGAGAAAGTGCACAATGATGTGATAGAAGACTTCAGAGGCTAGAAAGTTTTTTATCAAAAATATCCCCCTCCACCTCTTTCCAGATAACTTTCAGCACCAGACTGCAATTAAATTCTAAAGCCTTATTCTATTTCCCCACTCATAAAAGATGTAGGCATGCCATTTGTCTCAAAAAAAAAATTTATTCTTTTTCCACATCAGCAGTCTTCAAGTACTTAAAAAAAAAATCTGACTGCAAGGTAGTGAATTTTTCCAGATATGTCCAATATCAAATTAATAAAATTTCTATTAGCATATTTTTACAGCACCTCTCCAACCATAGAAAGACAAGAGACAAAGCGTAATGGAGCAAACATAATGCAAAATTCTTCACAGCACATTACTTACAAGTTTTTAAAAGCAAAGAACAAAGAAATTGGCTTTTACCCTCTTCCCTCCCACAAAGCACTCCAGAAATAACCAAAACCAGAGACACCTGAAAATTTTATAGATCCAAATGGAGAGAGAAAACAAACAAACCACACAAAACACACATTAAAAATCTTCCTATTTTTATCTTCTCAGAATTGCAGCTGTTGGGTGCAATTTAAAAATCAGTGCCAAGCAAGGCACTGGCAAAATCCTCTGTGTAGACTCCTCCATGCTCCTGACAAACGAACAGGATAATTTTGTTCTAGCTCACCACATCTGCACACACACACACAGAAGTCCAAGCTGACTGAAAAACTTCAGTGGGAAATCTCAGGGTCAGTCTCTGATTTCACTCAGTCCTTGTTCAATCAAGCTTTCAACAGCCTCTCAAAAATAAAGTTCAGGTCTTCAGGATCTGGTTCTGCTTCGTACCTAAATTTAAATCCTGGAGTCACCAGGATACACCAGAGTTACCTCCAGAACCAGAAAAATTCTGCTTCATTCACATCTTGTCCCCAAATCTGGGGTTAGGGATCCATGTAAAGAGCTCAAAGGACATCCTACTCTCTTTTGGGTTTTACAGTCAACAGGAAACTAACCTATGAAAATTAATCTCAGCTTTAGGTTGCTCTTTTTTCCTTCTTTCATGGGGAAATTGGAGCAAAAAGCCTGGTTGTGCTATATCAAGATGGTTTGTTCTATGTTCTATTAAAGTTCTTTGCAAATGTACGTGAATATCTGCTCTCAAAAGGGGGGAGGACCCAAAACCAAAGCACCAGCCTATCAAAGGTAGCTTAAAACTGTGCCAAGTGCTGCCAGCAAGGTACAAAATAGCCTTTAAAAACTCAATTTAGTACTGGCATAACAGAGCTCTTGCATTTGAGTAACTCAATAACATTTTCATTTTAAGTACTTATGAAGAATTTCCAAAGGAAATGACGAGGGTGATGTTTTCTCTCAATAATCATCACCTGTCACGACTTATTGCACTCTCTCCTTTCCACATATCTTAACAGTAAGTCCAGGTTTTGGGAAGGTAATAAAAGCAATGCTGAGGGACACACACTCCCATTCCCATGGGGTATTTCTTCTCCCCAGACTACAGCACAAAGTGTTCAGAAAAATGCAGCACACTGCTCATTTTCATGTGGTGACTACTATCACAGTCACCTTAAGGCAATCACATTATTTACCAGCTGTTCTTTGTTTAGTCAAAAGAGATTTTTCCACACACTTCATTTGGACACTGGAGACAAATAAGCTATTTATTCCCACCAGTTCAATGTTTCAGCTACTAGAATTTTAAAAAGAAAGTCTTTTCCACCAGCAAATGTGTTCTCAGATATTCTCCAATGTAATTCATCTCTGAATAATGGTATTTTGGTTTATTGCCACCTTTTAAAATAGAAATTACTTAAGTGTTTTGCTGATCTTTTTAATGTCTTAGATCATATACAAGAGCTTTAAAGATGTTTAGCACTGCAATTCAAAATTAATTCTGATAAACAACTTTTCCACATTGACAATTTTCTTGGATTAGCTTGGATTTGAGAAGAGAAACTTTTCTTACAATTAATTATAATTACATTACAGGAGAATCAGGGCCTAGAATACACTACAAAAGAAGCTGCTATAGAAAGGTTTTAGACAGCATATTTGAGATGTTTATGTGTAGAAAAATGTAGCATTTTGAATTAAGTGAGCCTGATTTGATATTTCCCAACTGAAATAAAATTTAAAACATTAATCAATGATTATACAGTTTAGGGGGGAATTGTATTGAAAATAATAAACACAGATGAAAATAGCAGAAATGGAAAAGAGTGGTGACAGCAGGAGTTATTTTTGCTGATTTATTTGAGGATATTTCTATCACTGGACACTAGATAACTTGTAACTTATGTTAAAAGGGATAATATTTTTCATCACCACTTCACTATTTAACAAAAATTAAGAAAAATTTCAATAATTTAACAAAAATGCATCTATTAAATGTATGTCATATTAGAGATGTATCATTTTACAGCATACAGGTGCTGATTAACATCACACATGGAACCCAAGTGTCGGACTTGGTGTACAATCATCTTGAAAAAGCAATTCCCCCTCTGCACATTTGGGTCCTGTCACAGCCATGCAGGTGTGCTGCAGTGTGAGCACTGCTGAGCTCAGACTGCTGCAAGCATCTTTTAATCATCTCTCTTGCCTGAAGGAACAGATGATACGATTTCTTTCATACATGCAGAAAGGGTTCATTATCACTCATGTCAACCAGTGCATGTTAAAATCAGGATTAAAATGCAAGCTGTGCACGGTCATCTTAAACCTGCACAGCTCAAGAGGTGTTGAGAATACATTGAGTGATCAATTTTATCCAGGGCAAACCCAGTGCTGAGTAAACCAGAGGCCAGCAGATAACATATATGCACATATTTCATTATAAAGACTTTTCAAACAATCATGCTTTCTATGAAGTGACCCAAGTGCTCACACACCCTGCAGTTTGCACCCTATTACCATTGCCCAATAGTTTTATAACATTAGATAAATGCCAAAAGGGGCTTTTTTTTTTTCTGAAACAGAGGCACCTTAGATGGCACAGAACAGATTCTGAGAGTGAATTTTTGAGAAAGTCTACAGAGACCTGCTACTTGGTCTTACATCAGTGATTCTATTTCTCTATGCTATTTTATTATTATTTTTAAAAATGCAGGGACAATACAAAACTTTCTGATAAATGAATTAATGATTAAAAGCATTAAAAATCCTGAAAATGATTTTAATTAATCATTAAAAGTCATATTCACTCAAGAGTTATTTTGAACCTCCATCTATGATAAATCTTTTGATTATCATTTTCAGTTTCCCTTGCTTGAGGTAATGTTGGAACTCCACTGGATAGACACTCATTTTCCTTCAAGGCCATTTAAGTTGTATTGTTAGCACCATTAACAGGGATATTTAGCAATTACAGTATGAATTTTTTTATTATTTTAGTAGAGCTTTATTACAGAAGAGAGGTGGTGGAGAAACCAAACTCCAGTTTTAGTTATGACTTTCTTGTTCAGTTTCCTAAGCAAGTTCCACCAAATGTTAAATTTTTTGTTAAGTGATTGATGCCAGATATTTACAACTACATATTTACAACTACACTGCTAAGCTGAGGTAAATTCAGATGAAAAACAAAGTAATTATCATGAATTGTTCTCATATCTCTGTTGTAAACTCTAGACTTGGTGCATTGACAAACTACTGAAGTACCAAGGTCTAGAAGTGTCCCTCCAGCTCCTTGTAGTAATTTACCTGAGAAAACCAACCCAAACACAACTTGTGTGCACCAAGATCCTCAAAAGACCTCACTGAATGCTCGATATTGAGGGGCACGCACATAAAAAAAAAGGAAATTAAGAAAAAAAATCAGACATCACATACTAATGTGAGGGAGATTAAGAGAATACCCCGTACCCTTCCCTTCATTTTGCAAGATAAAAACACGAAGGTGCCCAGATGGGCACAACCTGCAGGAAAACTGAGTCCCAGGCCAAGAAGTCAGACAAAATGTGACAAGAGTGCAAATGCAGCCCTTTGCTCTGGAGGTCAGCCGGAGAGCTCAACCTTCTTCACAACTTCAAAGGAGCTGAAAAAATCTCCAAGGGATCAAAAGGGCCAACAAAAGTTGTCTCCTGACTTTTGCAGGCTTCTAAAAGGCACCTGAACCACATGATTCATCCACTACAGGTTAGATGGAACAGATAAAACGGGGAAATGAAGAAGTACAACTGATTGATGATTTGAATTATGTGGCACAATCAGCTTGCAGTGGCCAAATTATTTCAGAGCTGAGCTTATTACAACAGGCTCCAACTTAATAACCACACTTTGAAGATGCACAAAAAGGATCTAAAATATCTCTCCTTTTCTTTTCCATTAAATCAAGAAAGGAGCATCAGAGTGGGTGGCTTTAAAAATCCTTTCCCCCTCGAGATATAATTTGAAGGAAATCTAAAACTCGAAGGTTGCACTAAATTAAGTGAACAGGCTGAAGTTTCTTACTAGCTTGAAAATCAGCCAGTTCACCTCAGTCTCTGTTTACACCTCTAGAGTTAAATCTGGAGTTGGAAGAAGTGAGGGTACAGGAAGGAACAAATGCTGATGCCTTTTTCCCCTTCCACTTGACCTAAGGGATTGCAGGGGGATGAGGTATGGAACAAACCCAAAAAACCCAACAGGAGAATAATGGCATTCTCCCAAAAATTGAGTCAAAGCACTCATTTCTGGGCAAACACAATAAAGGAGGGCTGAGGATGGAGAGAGTTAAAAAACAGAAAAAAGTAACATTTGCCTGTTAAAATTGAATTGAACCTCAAAACCCTACCACAGACAGTGTTGTACCAGTGATCAAGCTAACCAAAATGTAGATTAATAAACTACATGCTTCTTGCTAGAATCCTTAAGGGAAGGACATTAAACCATTAAATCCATTATTGATTGAGGAAATTTAACTGTTCCTCATAAGAAGACAGGAACTGGGGTGGGGGGATAAAAGCATTGTTGATCCTTACACAGCAGTGTGGTAACTTCATGTGATTTAAATTTCCTGCACTTGGCTAAAAACACAGGTTCATCCAGCCACACGTGGAATAAATACTCATGTCAAGATTTCAAAAAAGAAAAAGCTTAAAGTGAGGAATCAGCTTGATCAATGACAGTTTCCTTATGTGAAAAGGAGATCCACTACCAGCTGCTCAGCTGCGTGTTCTTTCAGGAAAAATACATCCATCTCTACAAAAAAGAATTAATATTCACTGACACTGAGCAACTTTGAGGTGAGGATGAACAGAAAGAAATGCAGCCCCTTTCTCAGTTCAGTGTGACTTTAGAAACTGGCAAACATTGTGCTCTTGTTCTGTCCACCAAGACCATTTTAATATCTCACTGACATTTGCCTACCGAAACATTTTCTATAGCTGACATTTTCTCAAACACCACGAACCTCACCTTGGTGGAGACACAGTTTCTCAGGCAGGATTGTAATAGGATGACACAGCTGTTGCCATTTACAGATACAAATACAATCCACCGTTATAAAGGAGTAGAAGATCTCCCGAGCACGCAGAAAGAAAAGGGTTTTTTTTTAAAAAAAAAACCACACAGTAATTCCTTTTCAGAGGAACTTTCAATTTCAAGCATTTGTCACACTCCTACTTCAAACACACAATGCAGAGCTAAGGCACAGTAAGAAAATAGCATCTAATCCTTCTATGACTTACTCAGAAATGCAAATAGACTTAACAGGGGGTTTTAACAAAGTAAGAAATGGGATTAAAATATATTTCTCAGTTCGTGAACTTCAGTTTAAAAACGCACATTAAAAACTGAAAAGCCAAACTCTTCACAAGTTAAAACACTGCACTCCCTCAAGGGTTTTCTTCTCCACGATCTTTCCTCAGTCCCAGAGGTTTGTGGGCAGTTCTGAAAGTCTCTGAAGTGGATCAAAAGACCCCAAAGGCTTGTAACTATTCCAAAAAAGCTGTAGGCCTTGTGCAAGGGGAAACATTTCAGTGCTGGGCTCTGTGCATGGACACAGCAGAAGACAAACTTCACCCTAAGGAGCTTTAACACAGAGAAAGCAGGTAAAAGTCACCTAAAGATGAGGGCTATCAGATAAAGCTTGAGAGGCTTGCAGAAGGTTCCAGAGAAAGTTTCTGAAATTGATCCCACAACCATGTGATTCCTTCCAATACTCCACCTCTTCTAGCTGACCACATTGCTTCCAGGATACAGAACATCTCTCACCCACTCCAGCACAAATTTTGTTAATTTTCAGCTCAGATTTAAGGGGAAACTTCTGTAGAGTCTTTGCGCAGCTACTGCAAGACCAAATTGGAGCTGGGCAGCAAACAAAATGAAAATTAAAGCAATAGGGCAAGAATTACAGCAAGAATTTTGGTACCACATCTTGTGGTAATACCTTCAGAAGTCATGGAATCATTTTTAATTCAACCAGAATTACTCTTTTTTTTTTTTCTCATGTTCTGTCTTTTGCTTTTTTCATGTTCTTTTCCAGTAGGGAAAAGGAAGTTAACAAAGTAAGTGATTTATACGGCAGTCTGAGGAAAAGAGACTCTCTTCAGTGAAGGTAACAGCTACAGAACTGACATTTTCATAGATTTGAAGAATACATAAACAGCTACTTCCTCCTCAAAGTCTGTACAGACCCTGCTCTTGTGGTGAGAAAGCTTAGATCCCTCTCTTAAAGAACCACCTCTTAGTATCAAACACCTTTTATGTTAAAGAATTTAAACTGTCAGGCTGAAGAAATCCAGCAGACTCCTCCTCTATTTCTTGTCCTCATTGTCACTATCAAGAAAGTCATGCAACCTCTGCCAATGTCACGAGTGATATCTGATTCTGAAGCAGCAAATTTAGATCCTAGAGGATGTCAGTGAAGAGAGAGATGTCCACAAAAGAGATTTTTCTTTGTGCTCAAAGCTTCCAGGTCTTCACCCCAAAACCACACAATGTCAATTTTTTTAGGTAGTTGCATGTTGACCTTATTCCTAAGAGAAGAAAGGAAGGGGGAAAAAAAGAGAAGCTCCTTTTTCAGGAAGAAACAATGAGTGGTCAAGCAGAAAGATGGTGAAACAGGAGCAATTAAAGAAATGTGAATCTTAAGAAATCTTCATCACAGGCATCTTAAATTTTACAATTTGCTAAGTAACATATTTGGAAACCACTGATCAGCTCTGTTATGGACTATCTTACCATTAGATGCAGAAAACAGTTTATCTGATTACATTATAATACTAAAGACTCCAGAAAAAAAAGGAACAAAAGAACTAAATATATATATATAAATCTAAATCTAAAATCCCTTTTACCATTCAAAGTAATGTTGTTCATTTTCATTTCAAAAGGCACACACCAAGTAGCACACAAAGTAGAAAGAATATCTTAATATACAGCTATCAAAATTTATCACCCTTTTTAAAAAATAAAAACCCCAAACCCTCAGTCCTATGTAATTCACAATTTAGAGCAGCATTTTTAGAATTTATTCACCAAACTACTTATTCAGAGAAGACCTTACATACACACACGCTTGCTCACATCACACCTAGCATATGCAAAGCTTTTGTTCCCCAAAAATTGCAGAGAAAGATGAAAGGTGATATTTAACTTGCTAAAATGAATCACACTGTTCCAAAGAACATCCCCTTTGCTGTGTGCATGTGTTCCAGCACAATGTCAAGCTTACATAAAACTCCCCAAATAGTCTGGACTTTGCACTGGGCACAAAGAGCCCAGAGCTGTGTCCTGCTCAGGCACTGCTGCTTCTTTTTGGTGCTCAATTCCACAAGGATAACAATCCCCACGTGGCATTGGGTGAGAAACAACAGGAGAACGCAGACACACATGAAATCAGTCTCACGTTCTGAGAGACTGGAGAGAAAAAAAATCCAGCATGTGACAGGCACACTGTTGCTTTTATCTTCTTTTTCTGCCAGGGTCGGGATTAAGTGTGCCAGAAGGTATTTCTTGTTCAGGCTCAGATGTTTATTAATTCTTATTTATGTTACAGTCTCACAAACCATGAGTTCCACAGCCCTTCTAGCTAGTAAACTAAAAAATGCCCCCCACCTCTCTCTCTACAAGGTTTTTTAAGCACAAGTTGTCCAATTACAAAATGACACCTGTATTAATTTTACTTTTAACCCAACAACCAAACACCCGTGCTCTGCAAGGTGGACTTTTCTATCCAATTACAAAATATCACCCAGATCCATGAAGAAGAAGGTGAAAAAGAAGAATTTAGCCTCTGCCCTAAATCCTCCATCTTGTTTTATATATATTACTGTGTACTACAGCCTTAAACTCTAAACTTTCCACCCTGTGCTATCACACACTTCTATTCAAAATACCCACAATATCACTTCTATCATTTAATTTTGGGAGCCTTTTCCAAGGCCTCAGGTCAAATGCAGAGTTTTCTTGGGGGTCAGTGCCTGTTAGCATAAAAAGTCTGAAATTCTCAGTGCCCAGGGTTCCAACAGCACACCTGCTAAGTTGTTCTAAACATCATGGCAGGTAAACTAAAATGCTTCAGATAAATCTTTCTCAACCCTTTCACCCAGTGCTCCACTTCTGACACATCTTCATACTCAGTGCCTGTTGGGGCTCCAACCAATCCTCCACCCTTCACTTGCTGTTTATAGACACTGCAACTGGAGCTCTGCATTCCAGTGAGCTGGCACCTCCATTATCAATTTATCTTCTCTTTTTTTATTGTTGTTCAGCTAATTGTACAGGGGGGAAATCATTCCAGATTGAAATCAGGAGCACACACACACAGTCATCCTTCCCAGTACTTCAAACACTTACACACGATTAATCATTGCTTGGCAGCACCACTTTTTTGTCACACATTCTTGTTTCACAGCAAATTAAAGGCAGCTCTGGAGTTCCAAGCCCCAAAAAAGTACCAGAAGTACCAAACGGTCAAAGCTGCTCCCTCATGTAGTAGGGTGACACACACATTGCAATGATCATGTAACCACAACCCAAATGTTACTTTCCCCTCCCCAATTTATTTATTTTCCTTAGGGTTAAATGGTATTTCTTTCATTCCCTGTATTTCCAAATTATTCGGCTGTGACAAAGCTACCTTTCTCATGCTTGTTTCTGCAATAAAGACCTGAGTTTAGTCAGTTTTAGAATGTGTAAAATTTCATGTCACTCAAAAAGCATACTGTAGAAATCACAGTATTTTAACAGTCCATACCAGAATCCAACCACTGAATTCCCCAGCTTAGCAACTAAACACTTCCCAGACATAAATTTAAGTCATTTGCAGGAAAAATAGAGAAGAAAAGAGAAAGGAAAAAAACCAAGATTAGTGAGCAGGTAGAAAGTGCAGCATCAGACCCTCAGAGCTGTGAGGAGGAGATAATTTTATTTAATCAAGAGAGCTTTTTGATGTGACACAAAATAGGGAGGACTTGTACATTGACAATAATTGTTTTTCCCTCATTTAATGTCAGGGTGAAAACAAATGAAGTCATGGATGACCTAACACTTCACCAGATATTTTACAGGCTTGATAAGGTTCCAGACAGCATCCAGGCTTTTCATATTTCATAGCATTCTTATTGCTACACATGCATTCAATGGATGTTAAGAAGTTCAGTGTATAAAAAACGTAGCAAAACACCACAAACACAGGAGAACAGAGGCAAAGATAATCTTAAGTACTTACTTTCTTCAGCATACCAGAGATACTTGAAATTGAGCCTGCAAAAAAAAAAAAAACAACAAAAAAACCCCCAAATAAAATTATTGTGATAATGAAAATTCAAAATTAGAAGTGAATTTTTAAAATGAGGAAAGAAATAACCTTTAAAAATAACAGAGTTTTAACTCCTTTTTAATCTACCTTTCTCATAGCTATCAGCCCTCTCACACACCAAAGATGAGGTGGTAGGAGCAGCAGCAGCAGCTTTCCTCCATTTACCTGTCGAATTCTGAAACAAATTCTCCTCCCTGTGCTGTGTCTGCAAGTATTGCTAATAATATTCCTACAAGTATCAAGGGTTTCCTAACAAAGTTATGTGGAGCACAGTTACAGCCTTTCCCCTTCCACCAAATGAAGGCCAGGTGGTGCAGCCCAGTGTGAAACCCTTTGGAGTAAACCATGATTTTCTCTTGTCTAATAAAACAAGAGTCACAAAACAATATAAGGGGTAGAAAGAAGCTCTACAAACACTTTGCTCCAAACATTAAAGAGGTGGAGGAAGGGAGGTGAGGGTGGAAGGAGAGGAGAAAAAAATTACAGAAAAGAAAATGAACTTATTTCCAGAACTAGAAATCATTCTGTATGATGTACTCCTGCTATATTTTTAACCTTGACACTTTCATTAGTCTGTGACATATATTAACTAAGGATGAACAGCAAAGCATGACATGATTAAATACTTAGCAATGCAGTATTAAACTCATTAGGTTACACCTCCACTGCCAGCAATACCACCCTCTGCAAGAACAACATTGACAGAAATGAACGACATTGACAGGAATTCAGGTATTTTCACACATTTCTCAATTCATCAGAGCTGAGCTTTAGCCCACGTGTTCAACATCAGTGGAGCAACATCATCCCTACAGCAAGGGGAGGTGAGGCTATGCAGGTCTGCATTGTAAAAATGAAGATACATTCATCAAAAAGCCATATGCAAACAATCTGAATTCTCTATTACATTAACTACACATTCCCATCATGGAGGCATAACAGGAATATTCATGGATTAATGGAACGCTTGGCAGGTGGGGACTGCTACTGGGGACACCACCACCACCACATGCCATTTTCATGTCATCCCTAATGTTTTCAAGCCATGAGTCTTCCACTCTTTTCTGCTGCACGAGGCAATAAGAAATTTTCAAAGCCACAAAAAGGCAAAACCTGATATTTCCTGCTATAGCACCAGATCAGCTCTAACACACACTCAGCCCTTCTCCCGTAGCAGTAACCAAAAGGAACAGAAGGCCTAGATAAAGAAACAGCTCTTCCCCATTTACTTGTGCAACTCTGATGCAAACCTTCTGTGTGCTGCATGTACAGGAACCATCAACCTTTCTGTTAATGAAGTTACCTGGAGAACAATTACATTGCTTTCTCTTATGTCAAATGGAGCCACAGTAGAGCAGCCTTCAGGCACTAAGAGAATTCCTTTACAGTTGTAGGACTGAAGACTACAAAATACAATCACTTAAGGACATGAATATGAATATCTATAGTCTCTTTGTTAGTCAGCCATCTTCTACTTCCTTCCACTTTCTTCTGGCCCTCATATAAATAATGTTCACCAAAGACCCACTTTTAAAATAATAAGAAAAAAAAATTAGCGGGCTTTTTGTTTTGGGGGTTTTTTGGGGTTTTTTTTTTTGGGTTTTTTTTTTTTTGTTGTTTTGTTTTGTTGTTGTTGTTGTTGTTTTTGGAGTTTTTTTTTAAATTTGGGTGTTTCAAAAGAAGCCCTCATCTGATTTCTCCAGAGTTCCCCACTATTCTTTTAAAATTCCCAATCATCCTGTCACCCATTACATCTGCTATTTCATAATTGGCAATAACTTGGCACTTAAGATCAGTAAAGTCATGCTCCTAGGTCTCTTGGCCACAGTAATAAAAACTCAAGTTTTGGGGGTTTTTTTGTTTGGTTTTTTTTTTTTTTTTTTTTTTAAAGAGATGTGTCAGAAGTGCAAAAGAGCAAAGGAAGGCTTTGGAGATATTCTATTGAATAAAAAACTTTTTTTTTTTTCAATCTATACTTCAGAAGCTGAACTGTAGAATCAAACCATTTTACAATAACTGCATGCTTTGATTCCAACTGTATTCTTTCTTCTTCTTGCACATGATGTCTTTCTAAAAGATGTGAGCAAAATCACTCTTTACCATAATATGCTTGCTTTATGTACACCAGCTTCCTAATGAGGTGGCACATTAGTCAAATGCAATCAAGGTAATAACCTAATTCAGGTTTAAAATATTATCAAGATGTTTTACAAATTGGCTCGGTATTTAGCTATTCAACAGACATTTAGGAAGTACCTTTCATGATGAGAATCACAAAGCATTGTACAAAGAGTAGGAAAAAGAAAAAAAAAGAACCAGCAACAGAAGAAGAGACCTCAGAGCTGTGCCAAGCTGCCTGAAACACCTGACATTGGTTGTGTACACCTCTGGTTTTTCAACTCATCCACAGAGCTGCTGATCCAATGGCCTGGGTAGAGAATTCCAAGCCCTAGGGAATAGATGACAAGGGCTCCAGCACCTGACATCTGCAATTTGCATTTGGAGATGATGAATAAATGACAATTAAATACATGGCATAGGATAACATGAGGAAATGAAAGTTCAGCTCAGCAGGACTAAAGTCGTGAAAGATCTTCGAGATTAGAAGTAAAATGTGAGGTGAAAAATTAGGCAGAAAGCAATATATTTAGGCAGTGACTGGAACATACTTCTCAGATGGGAATTAACCAGAAGCACTAATATGTTCAGACCTCAAACTATTAAAAACCTGCTCATTCCTAAGACAAATCATTTATCCTTTCATGTACACTGAATAAATCCCCTCAACCTAGGAAACAGCAGCTACCTAACTGCCTGTGAAATCAATTGTTGTCCCCTTCAGAGTGCCAGGGCAAAGTGCATGAAGTGCAGCAAAGATCTACTGTTAAGATCATCAGCTGCCACTCTTGTTAATTACTGAAAGTATATGGGGAAAAAAAAGCTCCTTTTCTCAGAAATGGCCCAGGAGGTTCCGTTTTAGGCACATTCAAAGAGAAAGACCCAACCCTGTATTTAGGAATCTGAGCGTTATTCTGGAAATTTACACTCCTTGTAAAGCCAGATCTGTTACACAAATCCAAATTCAACACCTCTGACACTTCATTTCAAGGAATGCCATCAGGGGCTAAGATAAGTGTCCCCCATATGTGACATTGGACAATGCTGGAAAGACACCCAAGTTTCACTGTGACACCAGAGCCAGGTTAATGTCAGTATTATCCCCCTCAGCATTTTCACTACTCTGTTCTCTTCATGTCACAGGTACAACTTTCCACTTTACTTTTAACTGCAGGATGTAACAGATACCAGACTGAAAAGAAAAATCTATAAAGTTTCACTACGAATTCACTCATCACATCATTTGGTCAGGACTCTTATGTTGTCCCATCTCTTGTTTTAATCACAGAGACCATAAACCCCTAGTTTAGAAATAAGATATTTAAGACAAGCAAACGATTTCAGAACTTCTGAAGATTGAATTTTATGTCTGCTAAGCATCTTATTGAGCAGAAAACCAAATGTTGCAGCATGCTGAGACAAATAATGTATCTGCACACATACCACTGGCATGAAGAGAAATAGTTATTCACTGCCATCATTGCAACCTCAAATCTCTCAGTCCCTTTCTTTTCACAGTGTTCTTCCAGGAGATTTTTATAATCTTTAAGGAAGCTACAAAAAATGGTTTTGTTTTTTTTTTTTTTGATCTTAGGAGACCAAAACTATACTTTTACGCATTTTTTCCTGTTCATCTATTTTTTACTCTGCTTCCTGTTTCATATAAAATTATTTTATCCTCTGACATTCACAAGCAATATAAATACTAAATTGAAAATATTCATGTTAAACTGAACATTTGTAAAGACATATGGCTGTCATAAAACCGGCACTAAAATATCCAGGGATTGGGTCAATACTCATGAATCCCATCAATGCCTGCGTTTGGTCCTTGGATTCTTTTGGAGCAGAGATCCTCAGACTTTTTAAATTCCTGCTTTCATTCTAATGCTCCTCACACTGTGTATTTAGTACTAACATTGCCCCTGGGGGAACTGCTCTTTGCAGTGCCTTCCAACTCATGGAGCACTTTGAAGCTTCAATAAAAATTTTGAGTTTATAACAAAGTAATTAGTCACGATAACAAGCAGAGCATTGGAAAAATTGGAAACTAAACATTTAAACTTTTAAAGTCTTTTCTCTGGAAGTGTAGTTTAATAAAATAAACAATACTCCTACCTGAGCAGGAAAAGTGATTACTATAGATTTTATGAGACTTTATGGGACTTTCCATAATAATGCTTCAACTAACTTTGAAGCATGTTTTTGCTTTGTTACTAGTAAATATTACATGTATTAGAAAGTGCAGAATACATCTGGCTAGTAAAAATCAGAATATTAGTACCTATTAAAGCAGTCTAGATTATCAGCTTGCTAATAATTATCAGCTGCTCGTTGTTGCAGTTCTGCTTACAGTTAATCATAAAAGTTCCTTTCTCACACCTCATTCCCATATGAATAATGCATCACTCCAGCACATAAATTCATGCGACAGCCTTTTTCTCATTGCCATACCTGGGGGGTTTTGTTTCTGTTTTCTGTTGGTGGTGTTTTGGGGGTGTTATTTTAAAGCCAAGGCTCATAGCTAATTGTAAATAGGAAACAAGCACCTCCATAGATACACACAGGACTTCACACTCAGGAACGTAATGTGATATTGGGTTTCATTCCTTTTCTCTTTTCAGTGGCATTCACCTAACCCATGAAATATTACTTAAGTTAGTGTTTTAAAACATTCTTATTTCTGATTATACCCAATTTTTTCCCCTCATCTTCCATCATATCTGCCAAAAGGAAACTCCTTTTATCCCACAGCATCTTCCTCTCCATCTACCTACGTGACCCAACATAATCCCAACACAATCAGTGAACTGTGCATGTAACAGCTTTTTGTGAAGTGGAAGAAAAAATCCAAAACTCATGCTCTATTCTAAATACTGGTTAATGTTGTGGCCCTCTAATAGCCACTAATTTTAATAGCTCTGCTCCCAAAATCTTCCAGTATTGCCAAAGGGTTGCCTGAGGGAGGAGACTTTTCTCCACTTTTTCTGTCACAGAAGTTGGGTCTGCTCTGGTGCCAAGAAGCTGACTGGGACACACCAGGTTTGCTATCAAACCTTGCCCCATCCCACTTTTTAAAGCTGTTCCTTTCATGCTGCTTAAATCCCTACACCTGTTTTTGAGAATTATCCATCCCTGGCATGACCAGGGATAAACTCAGAGCTCCCAAGGAGTCCAGAGCTGAAATTCATCACTGTCTAAAACTCACTGACCCTAAAGGTACACTACAGTATTTTCTGCACACTCAAACATAACGGGGCTGAGCCCAAGACAAATGTGTGTGCACGTTCAGCCTGCTGACAGAGCAGCTCAGGCAGTGGCAGAAAGTCTCCAGGATTCATGGATTCCTGCAGCCACCACAGACCCAGCTTGAGTGGATGGCATTTCACAAATTCCAGAGGTCTTATTCCTAGGAAAGGATCTCTTAAAGACAATTGGCACGTCCTCAGCTGAAAGCAACACATCAGGGCTCTGCTGTAGTGCAGTACAACACTGAATTTTTTTCTAAGAGTTTGGGGAACCTTGATCTCAAAACAGAAGATGAGCAAGAAAAAGCCAACACAGGGTGTTGTTTTGCCTTTATGGATAACATGGGGTTTATCTTAAAAAAAATCCTACACATAAAAAAGATCTGGAAATTCTGTTGTTTTTCCAGCTGTAAATAGAGAGAAATAATGAAAAATGCCTCTACATTTTACATCCCTACCATAAAGGCTAACAAATTTTTAAAGCTGCAGAACACCTACCTAGAACTGAAACAGCATGTGTTTCTCAATAAATTCAAATTACTGAGCAACCTGAGCTCAGGTGAATTTTCAGAACGAATAAGCTCATCACATAAATCACTCCAAAATAAAAAGTAAACAACAAAAAAAGGCACTACTCCACCAAAACCCAATGGAGTGCACCAAGACTAGGCCACAATAACAGATTTAAGAAAACTTGTCATGGAGCAGATTTAGAAGTTCAGGGCAAAATTTATTTGTTCTAAAACATCCTGATCTCTCCTTCATCCTATGGAAATTTAGGAGGCAGAACTGGCAGCAGGGTGTAACAAGTAATATTATCTTAGAAAACATTTGTCAAGGAATAAAAAAAAAAGTGTTTGCTGGTATAATACCAGAAAGAAAAGAAAACCAAAGCAAACTTCTGGGTTTATAATGAAAGTCTTCCTTGATTCCTTTTTGTGTTAGAATTAATACATTAAAAATCCAGCATTTGAAAGACTAAGCCCCTGTCAGATGTTTTGGAGTTCAAAGGATTTCTTTATATTAATTTTGTTTGGGCAAAGTTGATCAAAAGGGAGTAGAAAATATGCAGCTATTTGATAATGCAAAGAAAACTCAAGGAAGGAGAAGAATATGTTAAGATTTTCTTGGGTGTATAAGCATTTTTATATTTACAGCACTTTTTAATATTGTTGTAAGTAATTATGTACATATGAAAACACACTTTTATCTTTCATCACGAAATCATTCCAATCCTTACTCTCTCAAGCCAAACACTGATACTGGGGAGAAAAAAGAAAGTCTAAAGTAGACTGGAAGCATCCCATGCTCTGCTCTGCCAGCTGTGCCAGCATCAGCCCCAAGGAAAACAACACCAAATGACAGAGGACATAGTTCCTGTATCCTACAATGTTTTTAAGAAATAAATTTCTGTCAGCACTCAAATTTCTGGGTTCATGTGCTGATTCTCTTTTTTTTTTTCCTTTTGGATGTAAACAGGGCATCACTCCTTGCTGTTGTCAAACCACAAGGGCATTATATTGTTACATCTCTTTCACTGCAAATAATAATTTTAGGGTTTTTTTCAGTGCTCAAATAGCTATGCAGTCACAAGGTAACCACCAATCCACAAATTCATGTGCTTTTTTCTTAGTGTTTTCAGGACTTTACTGATAAATTTCAATACCTCCTATCATAAGCGAACTGTTTGATTCACCCTCACTTCTTCCAGAACAAAACAGGAATACAAGGTAAAATATAAAAGGAACCCATGTTCTTGCATTGACATCAACAACAACAACAAAATCTCTATTCAATAACTTATCCAACATAACATGACAGGCATCAACCATCACCATTGAGGGCTTAATAAGGTACAATTGGCACCCACAGGGATTTTTTTTTCCCCAGAAAACACTTCCTTCACGATGCTTCAAATGTATTTACCAAATTAGACGGTAATAGTCAGCTTGTGGTGTACAGAGTGTCACTTATCTTTGCACATCAGGAAAATAAGCAATTCCAAAAGCTTTGTGCCTGCAGGAAGAATGAATATATTCACAGTATAGCAAATACAGGAACACAGTTACCAAGCAAAAATACATCATTAACATTTTTGCATGTGGTTTACTGGCAAGTCTGAGCAAGATAAAGCAAAATTCAATATTAATTGTATCTTTACAATCTCTGTCCATGTAATAACTGTGCTTTCAATCTGTAAATGTGTTATTAATCTGCATATATAGTACATTAGAAAAGCTCAAATACTATTTGCAACTGCCTAATTTTTTCATTTATCAAATAGTATCGTCTCATCTCAGCATTTCTTTTTTCCTGGGATTTAATTACTTTATTGATGTGCTTATTTTAAAGTAAAAGAATCTGCTATTTTCTAATTTACATTAACATAACCACCAGTTTAATGAGTCTGATCTGACTGAAGTGAATGGAACAGCAACATACAAGCTGCTTCTTGTCCATTGTGGAAATATCCAGTGGTTTATTGCAAAATGAACTCATGAGTTTGCAAAACAGAACAAAAAATCTGCCACAACTGGCCCTAATGCAGCTACGAGACAAAGTGTAGTACCCAAAATAAATCAAGTATTTGAGGAAAAAAAAACTTGGTGCCCTCCTGTAACCATGTCCCAAACTTTGCACTCTTATTATCTGTACAGAAGCTAATAAGAATGTATTCATTTCCTGTCGTGTTTTCAAAGAGAAATTCATTTTGGTTGATAATCAAACAAACAACTTATCATTTGCCTGCCTGTTTAGAAGTGCAAAAGGAGTTTTTCACATGAACACATTGAATTCAGCCCAAGTTAGCACTGACTAATAATTATTACTACCATGTGCTCCTCAGAAAAAAAAGAAAATCTTTTCTTTATCCTTAACACTGTTTTTAGTACAAATCCCAAACACAGCCCCATTCCAGCCACTGGGAATGAAATTAATTCTACCCCAGCCCAAACCAGCTCAGCCAGAGAGACTAATGAGTATAGATGGTTATACTTTTACCATTATTTCTATGAATATATTGTCTCAGTGGCATGTCTTTTCTTGTTATTTCTCACCACTGAAGGGGCAGGACCTGGCAGATCCCTTCAGAAAAAGTGGCATTTGAGGTATTAGTGAAGAGATATTTTTTACCAAAAGCCTAAACAAAACAGGGGACTCGAATTGTCCTGGAGAGGGATGTATTTCAGTTCCAATCACTTAAATTCACCTCCAGATATCAACCTGCTAAGCTGTAGCTTTGGTAACTTGCTTTCCACAGAGACTCTTGTAACTACTTGGGTTCTGATCCTTTGTCTTACATGTTGTAAATCTCATTTATTTTTGCCTATAAAATGATCTGCTCACTAATCAAAGGCAGCTTTTTCATTTCAAACTTGGGAAACTCAGTTTAGCAACTTTTAAATAATATCAATCAAGTTCCTAAGGCTCCAGTCTGTAACTTAAAATTATCTGCTATTCAGACAACATTAACTACCATCACATTCAAAGTCATATGCATCATACCTGCCTGTAAATCTACCCCTTTGTATATATAAGCTTAATTTTTGTTGACAGGGCTAAATTGGAATTTAACTTGTAGCAGGAGCGCATTTAAATGTAAATTTACTTTTTACCCAGCACCGGGTTTTTCCAAACTTTGCATGAGAAACCTGAATTTAATCAAGATATTTACACACACAACTTCCTGTGAAAAACAATCACTCAGGCAAATTTTGCAAGGGCGTTATTTCCATTTGGTCCCGAGTGTCAGTGTACATTCAACCTGACTGTGTAAAGCTTTGCACGTGCATACAATCCAAGCAGGAAAACTGCATGGAAAGCTGACCAAAAGAGAAGGCTTCAGGAGTTGAAACTGTCTGAAAGATTAGAATACTCAAGAAAAATAATACTTAAAGATATCAGTGCGTTATTTAAACACCTCATTACACATTTGTATCCACGTTAAAAAGCAAAAGCCATGGGGCAAATGGAGTGAAAAGGAAGAGAGTGAGGCTTTTGTTTCCCTTTGTTAAAGATATTATTATAGTACTGTCAGTGTGGACACTGGTATCAAAAAAAGAGAAAGGAGCTACAGAGAAAGCAGCATTTTATGACTCAATGTCTCTTTGTAAAGCCTATTAGCAGAGGAGATAAAAACCCGTGCAGACACAAGTTATTTGCCATGAAAGTCCTAGTAACATACTCATTTTCTAAACCAATAATCTATTCTGAGTTTAAAATAAGGTTGTGTTTAGTACAGTGTTAATGATTGTGAGCAGCAAGAAAACCACCTGACAGAGAAACAAAGTGGGCAGAGCCCAAATTTCCTTCCAGGGAATCACAGCAGGCCATGCCCCACTTCACATCAGCTTTCCAGAAAGAACCTGACAGGCCTGACAAAAGCTGCAGGGGAATGCTGATAAGGAGAGACAAAACTGAAATGGATCTTCAGATATTTAGACACATCAACCATTTCTCTCATTATCTCCTAAACAGGTGCTTACAAACAATGAAAATCATTAGCAACTAAAATGGAAATGAATAATGACGTTAAGTTTGTTACCTCTGTGCAACAGAGATTTGATTCCCACGAAGATGATTTTCCTGACAAATCATTTACATCCTTTCTTTGCTTTCATTTCTCTATGAAGACTCCACCACAAATATTGAGAGAGGAAGCCTCAGTGTCACAGCATGAACAGAAAATGTGGTTGCAAGAGGGTGTTATCATCACAGCAGGGCCACAAAATGCACGGTGGGCATTTTCCACCTGAGTCTGAGCCTGTAGTTCAGAATGTAGGTACTTTATTACTAAAATGATATCAGCACAAACCATCCCATACTCTCAGATGTAATTAAGGCTTTTAAAGCACTTGGCATGCACTGTTTGGGGGGGTAGTGGTGGTTAAAATCATTTTAGATATAAATTGATAACCTGAACTCAAGTGTTACCACAGAGCAGCTCATCTCCATGGCTGCAGAGCAGCCTTGGAACATCTTTCTCAGCCTTCTGCTTTTGTCACCTTTTTCAATTCTAATGTACTGAATACCTTCTCTTCTTTTTTGATTTGGCTACTGAGTTATGGAAAGCCACTAAGCGTAAACTGTTACCAACTTTATTTCTTTATAGCCTTTCCTTATCTCCTTCTCTTTAGAGCTTTTCAGATTTAAAACAAAAGATGTCCTAGGTTAATAATCTTTTTCATTCCCAAGGGTAACCAGTGATGCCACAGATTTTGCTATAAAATTAGACCAACAACATGAGATACTCATGCAAGTCTGAAGTTTTCATTTTACTTTTACAGCACAACAGGCGCTATTTGCAAAAGAAAGAGTTTGAATGATTCTGGTTTGTTCCTTTCTTTTGGTACAGAAAATAACAATCCCCACATTTCTCAGAACCAGTTTCTCCACCAAAACCAGTTTCAGTTACTAAAACTGAGTAACTTTTCTCTTTCCACTGGCACCCTTCCCACAGCTCCACTATTGCAGGAAACCTAAAGAGAATGAATAAAACTTTGGGGAGGTTCTTGAGATTCATGCTGCTCTGGAGGTCACAACACCCACTAAGTTAGTGAAAAGCTGACCTAGGCAGTGTATTAAACTCGAGTTAGGGCAAAAAGCTGAAATTTATTTGTTTCCTTATAAATAATGAGAACTTTCACGCAGGCAGAATGGCTGAGAATTCAACAGGAAAGGGTTCATGATACTGAGTCATGCGTAGCTCTGGCAACAGAGTGGCCAGAAGCAGAACAGGCAGCAAATAATTTTGCAAGGAGGAAAAATAAAAGAGTGAATGCATGCGGACCCAGGATGAAGATGTATTTGTTTAAATCATGTTATGAACATGATTGTTTTGTTACCACAAAAAGATTGGTACAGTTAAAGCAATAACATCATTCCCAACTGTACAATGGTACTAGAGATTTATTTATTACACTCCAATTGGAGTAAGTGAGCAACAAGAGCTCAAGCCCTTAAGCATAACTATTAAATACACTCACCCAGCCATTACATACTCAAAAGAGAATTCAGAAGAAACCCATAGTTTAGGGCCTGGAAGTGCATAAAATGAATCAAGACTGATGTAGCATGTCCTGCAGAAAACCTGCAAATTAGACAGCTACGGATCAACTACTCTTTGGAAGCAAATAGGAAAATATCAGGGCAGTACACAGATCTCAAAGTTTTTTGATACAGTAATAGAACAGAATGAGGATAGAGGGGGGTCTTTTTTTTGTAATTTTGACCTGAGAGTCCAAAATAAGGTGTGTCAATGCTTCCAAGATGAGAGACACACAGAGGCAATAAAGCTCCAGTCCTGAATGATGGTGACAAGGACAACACCTATTCTGAGCAAAAACCATCAGTGAGAGGGTTGGGAAATTTTTCTTCCTCAAGGAAAAGCAAACAGAAAACCAGCACAAACTTGTCAAGCACTTAAAAGCTTTAAAACTCAGTTAGTCTTGTGAACATTCACCGTCTCACTTTGTGCATCCCTAATTAGAGCAAGGTAGGACAGCATCCGCAGAAACTACAACAGAGAACAGATGACAAGTGTATCTTACTGCACCTCAGGCTCCAAAATAACACGGGATGTTTGGCACATAAATGGTGACTAGAAGCAATATCTTTAGGGAATATTGTAATTGTAAGTAATGCCTGATTAGACAGCAGAATACTAATGACTGAACAAAAAAACATCCAGCCACAGAGCAGAAAATTAATTAGATAGCGATCTCGTATCAGAGTGCCTAAAAAAGATTCACAGAAGGACTATCAGTTGACAAACACCCTGCTTTAAAACAATAAAAAATGATCTATTTATTGCAGGAGAGAGAGCGCAACATGGTAAAATAACCACCTTAAAAGTGCATTTTAAAATTCTACTTTAACAACTGGAATAGGAATTACGTGTCAGTTATGCACTAGAATTGACCTGCACATAATTTCTTCCTGTGTATTTTTGCTTTCTCCTCACTGTTGATTTCTCCTTAAAACGTTTTCCAGCTTTTTTTTTTTTCCCTGCAGGCTGCTATTCTCATTGTCTACTTCAGCATTCTATTCAACACATGTAAAACTTTGAAATCCTGGGCACAGGCAGTGCTTGCTCTATTACCTCACAAGTGGGCAGTTCTCTTTTCTAGGTCAGCATTACCTAAGGGATGGCCCCTCCTGCACAGCAGTGTTTACTGCCCACATGGCAAAGCAGGAACAGCATGAACTCAAACTCTGGGGTCTGGGATGATGCTCCATCTCCAACATTTTCTCTGGTCCTCCTGTCTTTTAATATTACTTGATCTTTTGGTATTGATCATATCTTCCAAGTGAGGACACATCTGTTCTGACTGCAGGCACCTGGACGTCCAAGACATCCTTGGGTGCACTGAGCACCTCTCATCACCTGATTTATCTCCCCATCACCTTTTTGTTCCCAAAAGATTTCTATTGGGCTCCCAGCTGCAAGACTTTGAGAACTGGGTATTCATTTTTCCCCTTACTGACAGACCTGAAGTAGAAATTGAAAAGGCACAGGCTACTGCAATAAAAATGGTGAGAGCTAACAGAAAATATGCATTTGTTACGAGACAATATAACATGATCTAGAAAACTCTTACCCATACATTAAAATGCAACTCGTGGTTGCTTAATATATAGATATTAGATCTTACACTAAAGGCTTGAGAGTAGATCTCTGCTTGTTTATTCCTCATTTACCCCTGCAGCAAGGGAAAAAAAAACAAAACTAGGGGAATATACAAAGCAGAAATCCCCAACACCCATAGGTAATGTACCTAGATAATGACAAAATTATTAGATCTTAATTACCAAACTCTAAGAATAGCTGCTCTCCACACAGCAGATTGGAACAGCCATTCAGATTTGCTCATCAATTCTAGGTTTCAACTCCACAGAAAAATGTAGATATTCATACACATATAGATCCATATCCACCCAAACACATATGGATAGATGGAGAAATATTTAATTTAGGACAGCATTCACTTCCTAAATGGAAAGATAGGTGCCCAAGCATTCATTGCAATTTTTAACTCCTGTTATTGCCTTTTTTCCTCCTGTTTTTTCTCCCTGTCTTAGAAAGTACCTGAGAGTTATGCCTGGTAGGCAAGACTGAAGTGTAAATGGCTGTAGCCTGGCAAAGATCCAAAGAGCTGAAAACAGACTTTTACTCTTTTACTGTAGCAGGAGCTGAATGGATTTGTCTGCACTCAATGATCGTAATGCCACCGACAATAATCACGAAGATGTATTAAGGTTTCAGAAATAAATGGATACACATTCAGGTGCACTGCTACAAAACAGCAGCACGAATGGCAGGGTGCAAGAGCTCTGCTTAAGTGCTGGCAATCATGTGAGTAAAAGAGTAGCATTAAATTTGGTATTAGCAGCAACAAATTTAAGAGTAGTTATGAAAGAAATGGTTTTTTTGTAATAAACATCTACCCTACAGAATATTAACTTCATCATAATCAGTTATTTATATAGTTCAGCATTAAAGAGTAAAAATATTTTAAAATTGCATTTCAAAGGGTCTTTTTTCTCTTCATATTACAGAGCTATGGAAAGGGTTGGGTTGGACGAGAGCTTTAGGATCATCTATCCCATCTCCCTGCCATGGGCAGAAACACCTTTCAGCAGATCAGGTTGCTCAAAGTCCCATACAAACTGAGCTTGAACTCTTCCAATTACAAAGCACTCACAAATTCTCAGGGCAATCTCTACTGTCCTGCACCACCTTTGTGATATTTTTATCTTTATTTGAAATCTAAACCTACCTTTTTTAGTTATTAAACAATGTAAGGGTATAATTTAATTATATGTTTAGATAGCTCAGGGTTCTGGGAAAACACAAATTTAAATTTCTCTATTTTAAGGACTATTTTTGGTGGTTTTGCTTCTCCTGACTAAGTCCTGGCAATAAGAGAAGGGTTAGGTTATACTCTTCATTGTACTTATACATAAGTTTTCATGTTATTTCATAAACTATTGCCATCACACAGTACTTAATTATATACTATTTTAATAAATGTAGAAGGCATTCTTATGTAACATATGATTGCGATGAGGTATTGACCAAAATTCAAAGGTGCTCTTGATCTCTCAAGTCCTGTGCATGAACATTTCCAGTCCAGTGGTAATGAATAAACACTAATTACACTGCTTCACTTCACATGCTACCTCCATTTTAATCAAGTGGATTGAAGCCAATATAACAACAATTACTTGTTTTCTGTGTCCATAACACTGCTTACATATACATTTCACATAAGTCTACTCATGCAGGTGTTTATGCCACTATTACAGATTTCCAGGTGATTTTTTTCTTAATTTGTACCTCTTCCAAAAGAGTTTATTCTGCATCCTTGGAATTAGAGCCATTTTCCACTACTAAGAGGCACCATCAGCCTACAGCAAATGACCTTTCTTTCCTGTTAAGAATTCACAGGGGTAATTTTTGATTAAAAATTCCCTGCTGAAGACCATAGACAAAGTGTGTCACCAGGCAGCAACATCAAATCTCACACTGTTACATCACAATCAAGATCTGGTTATTACTGTGTTAATCTTTTCTCAGTACACATTGTTTTCCATCTGAGATCCCTGCAAATAAAATTCTTTTGCTTGCCCATTGTTAGGTCTTTAAAGGCATCCTGCTTCCCAAACAGTGGGCACTTAGCCCTTTCCAAAAATCAAGCCATTTCAAGGCATTTCATTCAGAGCAAGTAGTGCTGCACAAAAAAAAAAAAATCAATAGCTTTTTCTGCTCTCATGACTAAACACTACCATGGATTACCTATTTTTTTTTCCTTTCCTATCAAAGACAAAAGGACAGGGAAACCCTTTGTAGTGTTATACTGTAAATTATACTTTAAATCCTTTGGGGTGGACACTCTGGACACAGAACACTCATGATTTTGAAAATATACCTTTTTTTCCCCCTTCCCAAAACCCAGTTGTCCAAAAATAAAGAAATGCATGAAACAGAGACACACTCTGGCTGCTTCTGTACTTAGTTCCTTATTAGATGTTTCTACCAGTATGCAAAAGATCTGAGAGAGATTTGAAAAACTGTAGATGAGAAACCAACATAAATAAACTCTAGTGATAGATTCTTGATCCAAACTCTTTTCTTGATTTTTTCATTTGTTATTTAGTCTTTTATAAACTGAGATGAAATTTTTAGCATAGATAGAAAAACTTTCTTACATGTTTTAGGACCATTTATAGGAAAAAAAAAACATTCATTAAGAAAACTTACCAAAGGTATTTGGAATGTCACCTTGTTTTTTTCAATTTACACTATTTTAATTATGAAGTTGGCAAGAGGATCCAGTATTATATGACCAAGAAGACCAATCACACAGGAGCATAAACACAGAATAGCAGAAGACAACAATTTGTGAGGATGCCAAGTGTTTGTCATGCTATTTTTAACAATCAACAAATGCATTAAGCTGTAACAACAGATAATGCACAATAAGGGAGAGAAGAAAGTACACTGAATAAATATCTCACAGGGTTTCACAGAAACTAAAGGAAATACTAAACTCATTCATTAATCCATCCAGGAATAATTCAGATCCCAGAAGTGGAAGTGGCTAAGCCAGAGGAGGGCCAGAAGATGCTTTGGGGGCTGGAGTCCCTCTCTTGTGAGAGCATCTCTCCAGCCTAAGAGAAATGGGTTTTTTCAGCCTGAAGAACAGGTTCTGAGGAACCTTAATGCTGCTTTCTAGTACCTAAAGGAGGTCTACAATAGAGCTGGAGAAGGCTTCAAGCAGCCTGGATTAGTGGAAGATGGAAGGTTGGAATTAAATGGTTTTCAAAAGTACCTTCCAAGTCAAGCCTTTCTGTGCCTCTATGATACTCACAGCATTCCTGAAGAAATAAGCTGAAGATGGAAGAGACAAGCCAAATAATATAATTTATGCATTTAAAACATTCAGGTTTTAAAGATGCTTATGCACAGGGTACCAACATGTCTCCATACCTCTCCAGACACATGGCATAAGGCTACACCTTAGGGAGAAATGTGCACATTTTGCTTAAATACATTGGTCCAACTTCATTGAAAATATAAGTTATTGCATTCAGAGCCTAATATAACTGAGGCAGCTCTCCTGAGTACAAGATCACTGTGCTTGTTTACATCTTAATGCTGATTTTCTCCCTTCTAAAGCAGAGTATTCACCACGATTACAAACCTACCCAAAGCAAACATGGTCTCAGTAAGTGATGGGTGTTTAGAGAAGCCCTGTGCTGAGCTTTGTAGCAATCCCAGTAAGTCTTTAGCCTGATCAGTGTGGAGGGCAGCAACTCCCAGCTTTATGTGATGTACTGCTCGAGTCAGAAGGCATCAGAAAGAGCAGCAGGAAGTGAAAGGAGCCCCTTGTGAACACTATTTGCTGGTGTTCTTTCATGCTTGAGGACACTTGTGTCAAAGGTTGTGACTGAAGCCACCTCGCTGGCTTAGACAACATCATAAAAGAGGAAAAAACAAACAAGCTGGGAATTCTATGGCAGCCCTATATTGCTTTTCATTGTTCCTAAGCAATCTACCCGAATAGAAAAGGCATTGCATTGAAACTGCAACAGAAAAAAAGAAAAGACAGAAAAAACAGAGAATAAATCTCCAAAGACAGATACAGTGCATTGTCATAGTCTAGACAGTTTTGATGCAGCAAAGGCTGCTGAGTGATAATCCCTAAGAGGCACTTGTTTAATATTCAAGACAAATAAGCAGGGTGACTAGAGAGTATTTTAAAAAAAAAAAAAACAACTTGAAAATGAGAATGCCTCCCTGGGGATAGCTGCCAGAATTCATACATCTCTGAAATCTCTAAACAGTAAAGAATGAAAGAAATCTTCTGTAAACTTCTTATATCCAGGATGACACCTGTAGTTCATTTGGGTTTGTCTAATTAAAATATCAATTAGTCTTTGCAGTCCTATCAGCCTTCTGAAACACTTTAATCATAATACAAGCCCTGCTGTGATCCAAATCGCTGTGCTTTATAAGATACATATTCCTTGGGTTTCGCCTTTCCATCTCCACTTTTTTTTTCAACACCCTGGCATTAATTCTAACCACGTTTCGCTTCCCAGCGTGCTCTACACAGAGAAAGAAGTGACCTTTGGGTACTCTCAGAGAAGTGTCCTTTAAAGCTAATCAGTTTGCTCTATCACTCACAGGACTGTCACCTGGAAACTCCATGAACTGAAGGTGGCACGGCCGTGCCCCGGTCACCAGGTTTGCTCGTCAAAAACAAAGATAGCATGATATGCCAGGGGACTGGAGACTGGAGAGAACAGAACTTATCAGATAGCTGACAATGAAACAAGATGGTTGGGTCTGAAAGAAGAAAAGTGAGTTATATCCCAAACTGAGAGATGGAGACAGCTCTGATACACTTTTCATTTGCTTCAGAGAAAAAAAAAAACTTGATTTTCATAGTAAGGGGCTGAATTAGTAAGGAAACACTTGTCTGAGGAATTTTAATATTTCATATTCATCTCTCCCAATTTATATAAGAATTAGTCTTCAGCTTATTGTCACCTTTCCATCCCTGCAGAGCTCACTTGCTTTGCCAGCGTTTCCTGGTAGGAAATACAAAGCTGCAAACTATCACCACTGAGGAGTCACCTGCTTCAGATACAGCTGGCCCAGGCTTCACACACCACTGACAGGATATCATCCTGAAATTCCATTGCTGCAGGCCATGCAGGATGTAACCTGCACCAGTTTGATTCATCTGCTGTCCCTACTCCATCCCTTCATCAATTCTTCCAGCCTGGCTCCAACAATCATGGAATTACAGAATGGTTTGGGTTGGAAGAGACCTTAGAGACCACTCAGTTCCAGCACCACACCACCACCTCCACTCCCCTCTAGGTAACCCACTAGACCAGGCTGCCACATCTAACCTGGCCAGGAACACATCCAGGATGAGTGATGGGACATCCACAGCTCCTCTGGGCTGCTTGGTGCAGTGCCTCACCACCCTCTGAGTAAAGAATTTATTCCTAACCTCTAATCTAAATCTCTCCTCTTTTAGCTTAAAAAACTGTTCCCTTTTGTTCTATCATTATCTGACCACATAAAGAGTCACTTTTCCTCTCTTTTATAAACCCCAAGCCTTTTATCCACTAGAACCATCAAGTTTTTCTGTACAGGGCTGCTCCCAGTAAATTCTTTTCCAGATCTGTGCTTATATCTAGGATTACTGCCAGTTCTGGGACAGTGGACTCTGATTTGCAGGGAATATTACTGTACTTGCTCAGATTCTGTGCATTTTGTCTGCCACCTCTGCCAGATTTCCAAGTGTTAAGAGAAATGTGAAAAATAAACAAAACAAAAGTAACAATAAAACCAGATTCACAGCCTGATCTGACAGAGAGAAGGAAAAACTATTTTCCCAGATGGAACAGGTATCTTCCCTCAGAAGCCCAGCTCTACTCCAAATCAAGGTGCTGAAGAAGACAGAGCACTCTCTTGCATCAAGTGTCATCCTGGTTTAAAAATTTTAAAAATTTATAAGTGCACCAGTGTCACAAAACCCTCAGCAATAAACCACTGCGCTGTTTCATAAGACTTTTAAATGAAGTACAATCACCATGGCTGACTCTACAAGGA
The DNA here is from genome assembly GCA_013398615.1 of Brachypodius melanocephalos. Lineage (NCBI taxonomy): Eukaryota > Metazoa > Chordata > Aves > Passeriformes > Pycnonotidae > Brachypodius > Brachypodius melanocephalos. The sequence goes on along the minus strand of VZSR01000055.1, from coordinate 4,437,164 downwards.
CAAAGGAGAGGAGAGACTCAGCAAAAGCTCCCTGTTCCACACACAAATCTGCTGTGGAAACAGGGTGAGGACAACCAAGCTGTTCATGCAGGGGGGCTGTACTTTATTCCTCAGCCAACTCATGTAACACACTCAGCTCTCAGCAGCTCTTCTGTTTTTCTTGTCTGCACTTGCTGCTGGCACCTGTATGAAGAGCTTATAAAAACATCAGGGTACAGCCACCTGCATCTTGTGTTCCGAAATTTGCCATACATTGCTTTTCGGATATTTTATGGCACCCAGACAGCCCTGCAGATGGTTTTACAGTACTCCCAGAAGGAATAAAGTCCAAAAGAGGTGGGAGGTTTCCAAGAGCCCCCACCAGCATACCTGTGCTTTATACATCATACTCAAATGTGCTAAACTGAAAGGACATGGAATATTTTTCAGGAAACAAATCTACTACTTCATGGAGAGAACAGCCTGTGTGTAGATAGTGATATAGAGGCAATTCAAATCCACTTTTTCTGAGGTATTTCACACCTTTTTTAATAAGCTCTGTAAAGTATCACCAGAAAATACATTTTTGTTCAGATCTGCACCACTGTATCAGATAAAAGTCTTCAGTGAACCACATCCCTGTCTCTTCATTATACAGTTCTCTCCACTACAGCTAAAGTTCTCAACAAATAGAAGCTGTGTCCATTATCCAAATTTAATTTCAACATTCTTCACAGCTCTGTACGTAACAGAAATGCAACAGAACCTATTCAAGTGAGTAGCTGATAAAAGAATGGATTTGCTAAAAACATAGGCCAACAAGTCTCCCATTCTCTGTGAATTTTCAGCAAAAGTGCACAACTCCACAATCTGACATATTCTGAACTCAGTGTCAGTGTTAACTGCTGGCTACAGTGTTAACCAGGAGCAGCATCCGCCACATAAGTGAAGAAGGTGCTGTAAATTTAGAGATTAAACTTTTCCTTACTTTATCTCTCAAATTTTCACCTCCATGTAACTTCCACCACAGTACTGCCACAACATTACAACCCAAATACTCTTTCCATCCCTCAGGGGCAAAAGAATGAAAGGACTGACCTATAAAAGATACTACACCCTCTGAGACCCTTGTTGAATGTGTGTAGCAAAGCTGGGCTGCTCCATGCCAATCTACAATGAGAGAACATTCTCACAATCTCGTAAAGCTTTTCTTTTTCTTCTTCTTAGTCTCACAAAGCAGCCCCAGCAAACCGGGGCAAGGCTACTGCGTATTTCTCAGCTCACTCTTGTAAGTCCTGCTGTAGAAAAAATGCTACAGGATTTTAAACAAGAAAACCCCAAAACTTGAAACTGCAATTTACATTGCAATGTATGATTAATTAATTTGTCCTCTTAGCAGCTTTCTGTACTGGGAATCCAAGCCTGGGGTTATATCTCCTCAGCCTCTCACAAAGAAGGAAATGTAAGCATGCAGAGATTAACACTCCTCATTTTCCTTCTACATTAAACTTTCTATGACTTACTGTGCCCTAATATTTGGCTTATTTTTAAGATCATTAATTTATCCCTGTTAAAAAAATATTTGGGGAGAAAGGAAAATTTCCAGTAGCCTGAAGTTGCTGATTTAAAGGGGGAAAACAATAATGGGAACTCTGGTGATCCACATTTTCAGCTGTTCAAGCCTCCACTCTTCTAAAACACCACTTTATCAACCCTTTCAGTGTTAACTATGTACAACTTTTCAACTCACCTTTTCTCTTCAAAGTTCCCTAAGCCTAGGCTGTAAGCCAATGCTTTCTCCTGGAGCATTCTTGAAAACGCTCATGTTTTTACCATGTCAGGTTCCCCTCTCTTTCAAGATCAATGTGAGCTGCGTTTTCATTCTCTCAAAAGAAGCTCCTTTTATAGAGAGGAAGATCCAAGCACTGCAGGTGCATCCAGTAATACTGTGGGCTTTAGCAGGAGCCCAGGGCTTAAAAGCCTCTGTCTCTCCCTGACCTACTTTTCACTCGACATGCAGTTTTCTGAGTCAGTAAGACCACAAAGTCTTACCTGAGTGAAAAGGAAAAGCCTGGTTAAGAAGGGTGAATCCATGCTAGGGACAAAGCCAGGCACAAAACCTATGCTGTGCAAGGGGGAAAAAAAAACCCAAAACAACACAACAAAACGGGCAAACCCCAAGACAAACACACACACGCTGCTCACCCAACATGCAGCTGTCACACAACATCGATGAGCCCAGCAAGTGACAGTGACACGGCCACCACAAATCTGTGCACATCACCAGGACGTCACCACCGCTCACTCTGTCCAGCTTAACAATCCCCCTGTACTGCTTTTTACCTCAATCAACACAAAATCAGCATGTTCTGGCTACTTGTTTAATAACTCTCACCCAGAAAAATAAGATTTGATTGATTTCTGAGCAGTGTGATGTGGGGTTGATAGGTGCACATTAAACCAAGTACAATGTTTCCAGATTCATCCAGCTCTGAAAAGGTAAAATAGCGCCATGTATAAATAGAACTGCATCATCCTGGGTTGTCTTTTGCGTTTTTCTCATTCTTTTGATATGAAAAGCTGCTACAATTCATTACCTTGGCAGAAGGCATGCTCTAAGGATGAAACAAGTTGTGATTTGAGGCGAGCTAAATCAGGATGGAAATATTTTACAACACGAGAGCTGCAAGGAGCAAAAAAAGAGTAATTCTGCTATTAAAAAGTTATTGCCAAAACCAATAACCTTTATGGAGTCATCATGCCTTTGATTTAGCAGAGCACAGAACTGAGGCTTCAGTCTGAGATACCAGTGCAATATTTAACAAAGACAAATGATGCTTCAGATGAGAAGAGGCGTTTCTTACTACTTCACACATCAGCAGTCTAAACCTTTTCCACTCACTTTGGTTTATTAATTTTAAAGATAATGACATTTAGGGGCCACAGTTGTCACAGGTGTAGGCATGTTTGCTGAATTCTGTAGACCTGGAGGATTTAAAACAAAAGAAAACCAATTCTTGCTGTTTGCCTAAAAAACAACCCCCAAACTCCTTTGAGAATGGCAGATGAATGGTGCCAGCACTGTGCCCTTATATTCTTAGCATAAAATGCAAACACAATCTTTTAATATTTGTAATGCATGCAGCTAAGTGAATTAGCACTGCAGTGCTAGATTACTTTTTCTTGAATACAAGAAAAGGTCAGAAGAATTCTTCTTATTGTACTACTTGATCTTTAATGAATAGGTATTTTGTTCCTCTGAGGATCTAGCCCCAGGCTTTGACAAGAATGGAAACATGATGCACCATTTGCTGTCTGAGATAAATATTTAACATTTAATTGGTATTAATTGATATCGTGCCAATAATAAGGAACAAAGTCACACTCTTCATTGAGAGAGCTGAGAATACTCAGTGTACTTTGAATTTGACCTCTATCTTTATAATTAGAAAGGATTATAACTGTGGCAACCAAAGTACAATTTTTTTGGCAACACAAACATACTGCTGGCTTTTCCTTGCTGTCTGTTGCATTACAGAAAGTCAGTTTAGACATTATTAAATTATTTTCTCCATCATAATAAGTCCTATTTCGCAGCATTGCTTTCTGCCTTTATTAATTGCCACATTTGTATGGGTTGTACCTCAGTGGACATTGGGCAGGTCAGAGGAGCAGAAAGAAGAGGAAAGACCTGTTATGGTCAATACGAGGATTCCTAGAAAATCAGAAACAAAAAGGGATCTGGATTTATTAATTTATTTTAATCTTGAATGTGACTGTCTCCTTCTTCAATCTTCATAGCCAAGAAAGAAAAAACCAACTACTCACCATGCAGTCACTCACAAAAATGAGTAACATGAAAGAATTTTCCTTTATAACTCTTTTATAATTCCCTATAATTATTTTCCCCAAACCTGTTGACTTCCTGGTACTACTATACATTAAAAGACTGCCTCACTTTGAAATCTATGATCTCCACTGGAGGTTGCTGATATTTACAGTGTTACTACCACAAAAAACAAGGCACAAACTCCTGTCATTTTGGACAGTGAAGAGGTACTCATCTACCATGTGCCAATCCTCATTTATAAAGCAACTGGCAGTGAAGAGAGTGGCTAAAAGTGATTAATAGCTACCTGTCAGCAGTGTGCTCTGCCTACACTGGCTGCACCTCTGAGCTCCTAAATATACCATAGAATATTTAAACCCACGTTAGAACAACTTAGCTGTCCTGCTATCATCACACAGATGGTAGAAAGGATTCTGGAGCTGGCTGTCAAGAGATTGCTGAAAGTGCCCCAGCAGTGGTGGGAAAATCCTGATAACTCCACACAGATTGGCATGAGAGGTGCACCAGGCTGACCCCTTCGCAGACCCACAAAACAGCGAGGGCAGCGGCTGTGCCATCCTCTCCATGCTGCCCCTTCAACCCTTCCTCCCTGCTGACCTGCAGGGACCACCCGCAGAAGCAAAGAAACATCTCAGTTATTTTGGCACCTCTGACGAGGCTGCTAGCAAGGGTGCCAATTAGCACCAGGTTTCAGCAGATTTGTAAGGTGGAAATGTGTTCGCTCAGAACTGGGCTGAGACCAAATTAATTAATTAATTACCAAATTAATTAATTAATTACCAAATTAATTTTACGCAGAGCATTCAGCCACGGGGTGGTAACAACCTGCAACTGCTGGCGATTTGGCTGGCTTTGAGTCCTGGAGGGGAAATGGGAAAGGCTGCCTGTCCCACTGGTCCCTTGACATGCCCTGACCTCCACTGAGATTTTACAGTGAGGAGGGAAAGTTGTGCAGCTGTGAGGCACATCAGGACATGAGGCAGATTCCAGTTCTCATCCTACATAACGCACCACATCAAAAGAACCACTATGAACATGCTGCTGCCTCAGAGCTGAAGTAAAATCCCTTGTTTGTGTAGACCACAAGGACAGCCTTCTGTCACTAATGACTTTTAGTGCTCCAAGATGTATTTTGCGCTGTTTCAGTACCAGGAAAGTCTGCTGGACTAATGCTTCCTAAGCAAGGCTGTGAGGGGTCCATTTTCTTTTATTAAACAGGACAAATATCTCCAAACGTTTCCAGGAACAAATGTGCAAATAGCACAGAGGCACACTTTAAAAAATTATCTTAGAGTTGAGAGTTCTACCCAAATTTTAAGGGACCCAATACCACTACAACAACTCTTACATCTGGAGTACAAGTATCATGAATTTGAAAAAAAAAAAGAAGCATTCTAAAATCTGTCCATTAAAACCATGCTCAGTTCCTTATTAAGCACTACAGCTGACATTCTCTTTGACATCAAGAAAAGAATCTAACTTCTCTTAAATAAATTCAGCAATGCTGTATTTTGTAACCCTCTCAACCACCAGGCCTACAAAATTGCCTGGTACTGTGTTTAACGTCCTTTCTGGACAGGTTTTCTTCACAGTGAGACTTTTTCTTTGCGTTTTTTGATGTGGGGTTGGGGTTTTTTTTGCTTTGGGTTTTTTTTTTTTTTAGGGAGGAGGGGTTAGGTTGTTTGTTTTTCATTTTTTTTTTCTTTCAAGGATGTTCAGATCAGTTTTTAAATGACTGGGAACCAATATAAACTACTTCAGCCCACACTAGAAGAGGGATTAGTATAGCAATTTGTCCAGCTGAAGTGTAATGAGCTACATTTCTGAGTCTGAAATTTGTAGGCCTAATCTACATTAAAATCTGCATTGTGAAGCTCCAAAGGCAGATATCATCCTCCAATTTTCATAAGATTAAAAGAAAAAAAGCAGCCCTGTATTTAATTTCATCTACCCACACTCAAACCTTGCAAACACACCTGAACTTTAGCTCAGTAGCTTGGGCTGGGACATTCTTTCCTTCACAGACCCAGGTGATGAAGGAAGGGAGGGAGAAAAGGACACATCCCCATCCCAAAATAAACTCACATGAACTTGGCTTCCACAGGTAAAGCCTACAAACACAATTGCCATAGGGGCAAGGTGTGCTGATGGCCTTTGCATCACTTCTGGGCTTTTCTTGTTTGTTTCTCTTTGTCTTTCCCTGACTTATAAACTATCTTTAGCCTGACAACTTCCTAAATTTTGTCTCATTCTCTCCTACATACTGCTGAGAGAGGGAAGTGAGTGAGCAACTCAGTGATGAGGGCTTAGCTTATGACTGAGGTCAACCAAGCACAATAATCTATAACAAAAAGTATTATTTAAAGCAGTATCCAAAGTACCATTGCAGATATTTTCCTCCAATGAGTAAGGTTAAGGAGGAAATAAGGAAGCTGACATAGCACAGATAGTGCTGAATTTAGAGTCCAATTTTAATAAAATGTATTATTCAAATTAATGAGATTTAAGACAGTCATTTAAATTCAGGAACAGAAATTTAATAGCAGATGTTCAATGAACTCTATTTTTGAAAGGAGTTTGTGTGAAAGAGATGAGAGAGAGAAGAGCAAAAGTGGGGAAAGTATTTTGTATCAGAAGTAACCTCTGACCTATTCAATAAGAAAGCAGAAATGTTGCACATGTGTGGAAAAATACACATCTACAGGCCTGCAGCTGTAATGGAGAGGAACATGCAAGGAAATGTCTTATCTTTCCCACAGTACTAAAAACAAGCACCTGAATTTGATGTTTACAGAGAGGGCAAAATAGGAGGAGTTCCAGAACAGGGTAACCACGCTTTTTGGGAGGTCACACCGAAAGGTTACAGTGGTTTTGTTCTGCCAGGGTAATCATGGAACCACAGCTCCTGCAAGACCAGAGGCAGACAGCAAAAGCCATTCAGGGCACACTGATGAGACCACTCCTAAAACCTGAAAAAATACATTCAAACCTGTTGGGGGGAGATTTATATTTTGAACTTTTGTGTGTTTCTACTACACCAATCGCTATTGCTCAAGCCTTGGTTTCATTATCAAACCTGGTCCCATAGGCCACTAAAAAACCCCAGAAATTAAGGTGGTCCTAATTGTCTTTATATTTCACCCCAATCAACAGCATGAGGTCAAATGCCAGTAAAGCAAAACCCTCTGTAGCAACCAAGCCTTGCACTTGTGCTGTGTCCTTTCATTTTAGTAAGATTGTCTTTCAGATTATTAAGGACACTTTAGTAGTATAAAAATAAATAACATGTGGGGGTGCTGGGACACGTTATCCCACAGCTAGTGATGAGCATGCACTGGAGAGATGGAAATGCTAAATTTTATGAGAAAATTGTCAAAAACCCCAAACCAATTAGGAAACCTGTGGTTTCATTAAGAAATAAGTAAGCTAACCAGTAAAAGGAAAGGACAAAGAAAAACAAAAACAGAATCACAAAACCCACTTAGTAGGAGAGAATGTCACAAAAAAGCAGAATTCCTCCCAGAAAGAAACTGAAAAACTGAGTTGCAGTACACACAATGAGCCTTCCTTTTTTCTTCCCTAACTCATGCTCTTCTTTCTGCCAGCTATATGGGGTTTTTAATCAATAACTTAATTGAGTCTTCTATAATAATATTACCACATTGCATGTTAATTATGCAAGGCCACAACTATATCAAGGGCTGTGTGCAGTTATCACTGCCATAATTTGAGTTTATCCAGCCTACAGCATTAATAATAGAGATAAACTTAACCAAGAGCCATAATTCCTTCGTCCACTGCACTAAAGCAAATGGTGTTTACAGTTTGTCTGGAGCATTAATACAGCAAAAATGCCAAGTGCAGAGTTTTCTTCCAATCAAACAGGCAGGAAAAAAAAAGCCTTCTATTTTTAATTACTCTTTTGTATCTCTGATTTAAAAACAGAACTGGAAATCCTTCTGGAGACAGCATCAGCCTAATAAAACAACCAAACACCCTTAACAGCCATTGTCTTCAATCAGTCTCATCATATCCAAACCAGCCTCTCCACCATTTTTCACTTTTACTTTGGAGAGCAAAATAGTCCACTGATGAAAGAATTTATCCAGTTATTATAGGCAAAGTAGCTTTAACTTCCTCTAGGTATCCACTAAGAAGATATAAAATGACACTTCCTGGACACATCGCCAGCACAATAGGGCCTTTATTGATTTTCATATCATGTTCTTTAGCCTGAGATGATTCTCCTGTGGGTTCTGCTTCCCAGCAGGAAAAAAAAATTGCCTTTTCTATGTTTGAATTCAATCTATTAATGCATCCCTTGCTGAAGACAGTGTCTTTTTTCTTCTTTCCCTTTGTAGTTGATGTGTCTACACCTTGCTGGCGTGGGGTCCTAATGGATCCCAGGGTTAGAGGTCAAGGTACAAAAAACCAAAAATGAAATTGCTCAGCTTGGGAATCAATAAAAAAGAGACTCTTAATCTCTCTGAGGGTAAAATGTGCAACCAATGAGGCGTGATAAGTGTGCTCAACCTTGTGCCAAAGCTATAAATAGAGTATCAAATCCAAAAGAAGTTACACATCTAAACTAAGACTAAGAGTTAATATTATTGTTCAGCTTGCATTAATGAAATTCACAGCCAGAGGAACAGATACTGCTCCTCTTCTCTGTCATTAGGAAGGTTCTTCAGGGGCAATGCTGACATCATCTCTTTGCCATACCATTTAAAAGGCTGAGAGACATTAATTCAAATTACTTCTGAGATAAGTTTCAGCAATCAGGATAAATAAATTTTAGTCACATGTCTGCATTTGCCTGTGATTACAAATTCAATCTGGGGATAAAGAAACAGCGATACAAACTCTTGGAGATGGCAGGAAGAAGTTCCCACAGCCTTCATGTGAATTTGAAAGTACAGCAAATTAGCTTTGTATTGTGCAGGCTATGGCTTGCAGGAAAGGATGAATTCGAAGAAACATTTCAAGTTTGCAATATCAAAGTAGCAAGTATTAAAACAGTATAAAAATACAGCACCTGATATCCTGTACCACCCAGTAAGGAGTAATATGGTACTTAACAGACAGCATTTACAGAGCTTAGATCACTGGAAGATGAAAAAGGAAACCTTTAAAAGGCACAAAATAATTGCATGGCTCAATTTTTACCGATCAATCTTTGTACCAGACATAAAAAACAACCGTGTGACAGTTCTGACAGGAGCTAACTCAGTTACAGAATGAGGAAGTCCCTTGACAGCTGAAGAAACACATTCTAATAACAGACTACACACACTGAGAACAAAGCTCTCAGCCATGAGCCCTACGACATTCACCCACCTGTAAATTCACTCCTCTGTGCAAGGGTGCAGGAGAACATCCACACCTGTGCCAGGAGGTTGAACTAACCTTCATTCCCCATCAAAAACAGCTGTCCTGCATTTTATAGACATGGCATGCACACAACCCACGTGAGTCCACCTTTCTGGACTTTGTTGTGGAACACTGAATTTCTTAAAACAAAATATCTTCACCTGTAACTTGCCTTCCTTATAAACACGTGAATGTGGTGCACTGGTCTCTGCATGGAATTCAGAGCCATGATTTGTAAGGATTCGGGTTTCCTCAGCCCTCCACCTATCATTAGCAGTCCTTTACCACCTGCCAAACCTTCTCCTATGGTATAACAGGGTATCCCTGCAGAGTGTCTGTCTGGCTCTGGAAAGGTAACTTTGACTCTTCAAAGGCCTGCTTGGTGGAATCCTGGGCTCTAGGGCTCCAGAAGAGAAGGGGGTCCAAGAGGCCTGCTCCTGGTGACAGGAGACACGGAGAAGGCAGAATTTCTGCACATCTCCTTTGCCCCAGTCTTTACTGCTTAGGGTGGCCCTCAGCAATCCCAGACTTAGGAAGTAAAAGAAGAAAGCTGGGGAAAGGAGCCTTTTTACAAAACCACATTTTCAGTAACTCAGTTGAAGTCTATTGTATTATTAGCATCAAATAATTAATTAAAGATATCCACACACTCTATATTATTGACACTTACTAGGACATCTGTGACCTGTCAGAGGGGATATTTGCCATTCGGCTCTGCTGGCAAAACCCCTGCTGAGCAAGGACAATCCCGGTTTTGGCTGGGACGGTGTGTGGAATGTGCACACAGCAGGAACTCTGAAGCAATGACTTGGCCAATTGATCCAATGTGAGCTGTGACCAGCAGGTGTCTTTGCAGCGTGCTTTGAGCAGCTTTCCGTGGAGCCCTGTGATCCACAGGAGCTGGATGCACATCCGTGTGGTCAAACAGCGTGTCAGGATTTTCTAATGCAAGATGCAAGCGTTTTAAGCCCTCAGAAGTAGCAGCTCCCCACATGCTTCAAATTCAGGTACCTCCTCGGGAGATATCTCAAAAATTAACAAAATCAAAGGCAGGAGGAATGTACTCATTTGAGTTGGCTTTGATGAGGCAAATGGAACCCAGTTTGATTTGTGGATTTTCTCCCTGTTTAACAAGTGAAGGATCAGGGGAGTGCTGCCAGAGCAAAGTGTCACTGGGCATCTGAAAAACAGAGATTCGATTCTGTTGTGCTTTCAGAGAAGCAAGCTACTGATACTTCTCTCACAGGCTTCTAAAATGCAGTCTGTCAGATTTGCTGAAAGGCTCAGGGTAAATACCTGACTGTGAAGAGGACTCATGGCATTTCACATCATTCCTGGAGTTTACTGAAGATTTCCTAGATCCCTGTGACACAGCCTTTCTATTCAAGCCCATGTAAGACCTTTCAGTAGCATTTAATATGCACCAGCACAAAAAGCATAGTTCTTCAGTGAACTGCCAGGAAATTCAACAGCACAGATTTGTTGTTCATAGCAGTATATTACAAAAAAAAAAAAAAATTACTTTTAAGGCAACATGATTTTAAAAATACCAGCAATATACACAGCACCGTCCCCATTAGCGTTTGGAATATCTGACTGAAATTACTGTGTATAAAGAAGCATTATTTGGAATTGGTATTAAAAAATAATGACACATTTAATCTCTGCAGCTTTATAACGACAACACTTCGAGTGAAAGGTGCCATGGTATTCTCAGTCCCAAAGAATAACAAAATCCCAGAAGCAAACCAGATTCTCACGCCAAATTCTTTCACTTACACAATTGTCTGTCCACACCTTAGTCTGATAAATTTGTTTTCTCTACACCAAAAAAGACCTTGCACATGAAAAACTGACAGTTTTGTAAATGGCAAAACTCAACACATAGTTTCAAACAGAAACAAGAACATTTCACAAGGTAACAACACACAGAAGGAACAGATCAAAAATCCAGTGCCACAACTGATGTTAAATATCATTTGAGGATGGATCAGTAAATGCTTCCCACATCACACAACAAATTCATGCCTACTCATTAAAGATCCAAATGAGACATAACCACAGAGGTACCTTTATCTCACATATTTCTGATTTTTTAAAATCATTCTTCATAAACATAATTCCACTAGCAAAAACAAGTGCTGCACTCAACTAAGTTTGACTGCTGCTCAAATGTAAATCATGATGGCCTGGAGTTCAGTGACATCCCTGAAGCATTTGCAAATATGCAAATCAGATAAGAAGCGATCTCCCACAAAAATGGAGGAAGTTGTTCAGGAAGAATTGACAGCCCTGTCAGTAGCACTTTACACCTTTGCACAATCACATATTTGACTTTTTTTATTAAACCAGCAAATGCTAGAGTACCTTCACAAGAGGAACATGACACTGGAGCAAATTCCAACAGAAGGGAGCTGCCGTGAGGTAAGAAATATCACTGATCAGATTAAACTCTCTGAAGGGTTAGCATCAAAATACTTCACAGGAGAGCAAGTATGGCAGCATTTTATGAGTGAGGTAGCACTGAACTTGCAGCAGTAATTTACAGTCCACACTCCTCTAAGCACAGCCATCATCTGCAGGCTCAATAAACAACACATTACTCAGGATCAGCTCACGGCTTCTAGAGGCAGCTGTGTCCTTCTGAGGAAACTCTTCATCCTTGAGGAGCCGAGATCCAGCTTTACCACAGAAAAAGGGGGGAAAGCCAGAGGGGGCTGGCAACATTCAGGAGCCACCGAGGAGCTGGAAGTGGCTGAAGCCAGCACGAAGAGCACAAAACTGGAAACAAAAGCTGCAAAATACAAGATTGCTGCTCAAGATATGGAGGCCCTGGGGGTCTAATGACCCCTGCTCCACACAATGATGTCCCCAGCAGCAGCAGCCCTGAGCACCAGACTGGCATTCCAGGCCCTGACATTGGCAAAGGTCATGCCAGAAGGAGATGCAGGGTTTATGTACAACTCTTACCCTACTCTTCCCCTTTTTAACCAGTAGGCATTTCCCTCCCCTCTTCTCTCAAGTGAGGGTTATACCCAGGTGCATTTCAGATCTCAATTTTATGCAGCTCTCCAATACCACTGGGGGAAGAAAAATCAAGCCAAAAATCTTAACCTTGACAAGCAAGAGCTTGTAATCCTGCAAGCAATCATTTCTTCTTCCATCTCCAACCCCAAGCACAAGCAGCACTGAACCACAGACTCTGAAATACACCAGCCTAAGGAAGCTGAGGGCTTTGGGCACACATATTCCTCATGAAATTGTCACCTGCAGGTCTGGCTCTAACTCCAGCTTCCAGTTTTAAGATTTAGGCAGTCTCAGTACTCATTCAAAAATATATCTGTGGTTTGATATGAGCCACTGCCCAAAAAAAAAAAAAAAAAAGAAACCTGAAAAGCATTATCTAGAGTATCATTATAAATACAGCCAGAAGTATTTCCACCAACACAAAAGGCTGAAAATATCCTTGAGGTTACAGTTCTCATAACTAACTGGATCACATCAGCAGTCTTATTTTTAAGCTGGGAAAGGATTTAGAAAGAAATGCTTGACCTTCGGGAGTCAAGGAAAGATGCAGCTGTCCTTGTTACCATTTGAAACTTCACTGCCACTTGCTGAGGCAGACTTAATGCATCCTCCCAGCTTATCAGCAGGAATG
>VZSR01000055.1:4413112-4424207 GCA_013398615.1 Brachypodius melanocephalos | reverse complement strand
ATGAGGGTTCATTAGGGAATCAAAAGCAGATAAAGCAGAACTTCAGTAGCTTGAAGCTTCTTACTCTGATTCTGCTTGAATTATCCTTGGGTTCCTCACAGAAAAAGGCTGGAGGGAGTGATTTATTTTCTGAGATAGTCCCATTAAGAAACAAGAGCAGCACAATAGATTCCCATTTCCTTATCCAATTTTTAAAGCATATAAGGGCAGGCAGATGCCAATAGAACTGACAACTCAGTGTTTCCTGGATTTCTAGCAAGCAAACACTGCTCTACACTCTGCAATTTAAGATCAGAGCAGCTGAAGGTGCTTTTAGGCAAGTTAAATGAGAAAAAAAAAATCACCAGCTTTTCCTTCATATCCTTTTGAAATAACTTGACAATGATGCAATTCCCAATTCTCAAAATTAGCTGAAGTTTAGAACACAAGCAGCCTGGACACGATACCCAAGCCATTATCAAAGCTGTAGTAATTCTTCATATAACAACTGGTGTGACTGTCAGAGACCTTGCACTGAGATCAGGGCAAACACGTTACAACAGGGTTTGTTTGTTTTTTTTTTTTTCCTGACTATATGACTTTTGGCATAAATAGGATTTAACCAAGAAGCATCTCCCAAGAGCTACACTATTTCAGCAAATTTGGTGCAGGTATAAAATATTGATTTGTACAGCCAGGAAGCATCTGGAAAATCATGGACTTCAGTTCCTTCTATCTCATAGGTTTGCATTTTCAAAGGATTACAGAACACACTTTTCCACATTAAAAAATACCTTTAATATATACTTGGGCTTCTCTTCTTGCACCTGGTAACATGTTGTAATTCTTACTTATATCCCTGCCATCTCATGTAAGAAAAATCCAGATAAGCCCAGCTGAAATCTGTCAGGCTGAAATATTTTTCAGGCCCATAATGAAGCAGAAAAACATGGAAGAAGAAAGCTTGAAAATAGCAAGACCCAGCTGTGTATATTTTGTGTAGAACCATACTCTTACTCCAACCACCACTCACTGCTTCCCAGGTTTTAAGCAAACAGCAAGAAGCCAAATTCTAAAGAAAGTTGTATTCAGTGACACTATGGAGCCACTCAGCATTCAGAGCAGCAATATGTTCATTTCTCCCATGCAAGGAGATGCCACGAATGCTTGCAGCAAGCATCCAGATTTGCTTTCATTAAATCCAAAATAGTAAAGTTCTTTTCCACAGAGATTCATTACAACACACAGCACAGCCATTGCAACGTTTCTTGATAGGAACAAGATGATTTTGTGTCCCCTCTGAGAGGGGAGGAACAGTGCCTGAAAAAGGTCACAGTGTAAGAAATTCTCCAAAAAGCCTAACAGCATGTAAGACAGATTACCCAGCAGTTCATAGGATTCTTCAAAAAGGTACAATACACCAGTCTCAAAATGCTCCTTTCTAACTGGTGTTTCTGAACAGCAAGGAGAACAGAGGCTGACATCAAAAATAAATAAAAGATTCAATAAATCACTAGCCCTTTCAGACTGAATCTATTCTGAAGAGGCTGACATCATGCAAATCCATCCCAAAAGAGACACAGTGAAGCCACACAAACTGACATTGTGATCTTCTTATAAAATACTGCACATAAGTACACACTGAGAAAAAGGTGTTTTATGAATGCCCTTTTCCTTACACAATCACACTTTGCACAGAAAGCTTTTGTGGAAAAGACAAGTGCAAGTTTTGCCATTTATAAATCAGTTTTTCCTAGGAAAAAAATGCCATCTCAATCTCCAGCTTGTGATAAGCAACTCCAATTTCTACAGGCAAACTCATTATGAAATGATAAACCTCCAGATTGATTACACCTGGGAAAGGACCTATCCAACACCAACAGATTCACTCCACCACTGTGGATCCAGGCAAGAGGGGAAATACTCAAGAACATAAAGCCTGAGGGAAATAGAATTTGTGGGACTGCATGCACAAGCAGCTGGCACACTGGAAGGAGGCAGCATGTAGGAGTGTGACAAATTTAGCCAGGCACATTCAGAAAATAAAACTGCTGCTCTTGGAAGAAAGCTAAGTTGCTTTCATAGTTTGCTTTGTGGGGATATTCCTTGGGTTTTGTGGGTTTTATCTGGCCACTGCTGGTGGAACAGGGCACCAAGTATAAAATTGTCTTGGTTTTAGTCCTCTGTATTTGACAGCCTCAACACACAGAGAAGTCTGTCAATAATCAAATAGACTGGGATAGAAGTCTAGCTTTTCCTTCCTCCCTTCCAGCAGAGCTGCACAGCAGAACAGTCAAGTGGGATAGGGCAGAACCTGCACTCTCTTCCCCTTGGGAGGAATTCTGCCCCTCTATAGAGATTGCCTCCAGAAGCATCCCCACACACAGTGCTTCCATACTCCTTGTGGAGGTCTTTGCTTTAAAGCCACCATCACCAAGTCTTGTGACAGATGGATACGGCCTGAAAAAAAATTATTTATTGAAAGCAATTTATCCAACAAATGTTGATATATTTAGTCGAAATTCCTTTCAGCAGTTCATTTTTTGACCAGCTCCACCGACAGTCCACATCCAACAAATAACACTTTCAACAGCTTTTTCTACAGCTCCTGAACTCCTGCATAGGAATAACGATTTTTTATTATTTTACAAGCACACCTGTCAGGGTGTATTTTGTCTCCACCTTCAGTGTAGTGGCACTACAAACACAGAAGAAAGAAGGCACATGGTGGCACCTCTAGAGGAGATTCAGGAAGGGCTGTGAACCCTGAAAGGTAAACACCAAAATTCCTGATGCAGCGGAGTTCTGGTTAAAATGAAGATTGATGTAGAACCCACTAACCCTCTGCCATCACTCACACAGAGCAAAGGAACATGGTCACAAATTCTCCACTCAAAGATAATGTGCCTGTGTTGCAAACTTATATCCTGCTCCCAGGCTGGGAGTGGATTTCACTGTCATAGTCGAGACAGCCACTGCACTCAGAGTGCTTCAGTAAAAACTTCAGGGGGCTTCGAGTAGCAGGACTTTGTTATGCAAAAAGTCTTTCATACCTTTTCTACGTATCTATGTGCAGCTCCACCAGCTCTGGCTCTTACTCTCCTTCTTCTCTCTTCCTTCTACAGTCCCGGCTCGCTGCTTCCTGTCCCTTGCAGGGCCGCCTGTCCCTGTCTGTCCCTCATACAGGGGCTCACCTGATCTGTCCCTTGACCGACCTCCTGTCCCTTTGTCCTCACAGCAAGGCCAGCAGACTCCAACTAACTTCTCCCGGCTCCAACTCTTTATCACACCCTTAGCCTTGAGGGCAAGGCTATTCCCACTCTGGTGATTAACACACCTGCAATGTATCAGCCTGTGATTAGCACACCTGCAATGTATCAGCCTGTGATTAACACACCTGCAATGTATCAGCCTGTGATTAGCACACCTGCAATGTATCAGCCTGTGATTAACACACCTGCAATGTATCAGCCTGTGATTAGCACACCTGCAATGTATCAGCCTGTGATTAACACACCTGCAATGTATCAGCCTGTGATTAACACACCTGTAAAGTATCAGCCTGTGATTAACACACCTGCAAGGTATCAGCTGTAAGATTGTCTTTAGCTCTATCTCTATCCACATTTCACCACGTACATGAACCTACAGGACTACTCAGGTTGTACAGACCTGGGGCCTGAAAATAACATTCAGTCAATCCTCACCTCTGCTGGGAGATACAGGATGAAACTAGGTAAAATGGTAAATGATAAATAGTCCACATTAATGAGAACACAACCATCTCAACTTTTTGGAGATGAGGGTTCATTAGGGAATCAAAAGCAGATAAAGCAGAACTCCAGTAATTTGAAGCTTTTAGTCTGATTCTGCCTGAATTATCTTTGGGTTCCTCATAGAAAAAGAGTGGAGGAAGCTATTTATTTTCTGAGATATTCCCATTAAGAAAGTCTGACTCTTTATGTCATCACTTATCACAATGTGAGGAACATATAGGCAGCAAGACAGGAGAGCTTTTTAAAATAGTGTTATAAGACCAAGCAATTGCAAAAGCAGCAGGTGAATGCAGCATATACACCACAGTTTTAAACAGTGAACTCTTCCTGGTATCACAAGGAGAAACTACAAGGGCAAAGGAGAAGGAAGATTTTCACTGTGGATAGCCAAGAGCAACTATTCTATACTGTAGAGAAAAAAAATAAAAGTCTAAATATAAAAGCTGAAAGGAAACTTACTGGGCTGCCTTGCTCTGTTCTTTTGCCCCTCTGCCTCTACAATTTAAAGAATAACTGGAACTACAGAGAAACATTTTCCTGGGTTGTTACTTCCTCTACCCCTCCTTGCAAGGAATCAGCAGAACAAACTGCTGTAGCACCAACTAAAGCACTCCCTTGCATTCTCAAGTTCAGCCCTTTTTGCCTGAGGAATTCTCTTGGCTCGCGGGTTTGATGTCAGCCCTTGATTGTGTTTTGATGTTCCTGCAGCTCCACGATCGAGTTCAATCCTCGGCAGCCAAAACAGACATTTGTCATCCCGCACGCATCAAACTTCCTGTGGCACGCTGCCCACTTCATCATGCAGGCACGGGGGGGCTTGGACAAGGCAAGGGGCTGTCTGCAAGCCCCCGTGACCCAGCATGTGCGGAGTCACTTGTAATTACCATTACTCAGAAGGATCACTCCAGGCTCCCCCGTGTTGCTGCGCACCAGCTCAAGTGCTCCAGAGTGTCTGAGTAAATATTTGCACGCAACCAGGAGCTGTTGAGAGGGTTCTGTCCACAGCCACGGCCCCCAGTGCATGAAATATTCAGCACATTAAATGTCTCCACTGATGCAGAGTGGTGGGTTTTCACTCTGATTTGATTAGCAGTGATGATTCTTTCATGAGGTGTGACTGTCCTTCTGGATTAGCATCAGCCCAGATTCCATGCAGCAGTCACGGAAAAAAGGGAAAAGAGGAGCCTGACACGTTACAAGGGTTACTGTGCAGAGCCTCTATCAGGTCTGAGATTCCTTGTTTAAAAGAAAATGCTGGAGCCTAAATCCTGATTTCATAAAAAGCATTGCAAACTCCAAATTTAAACACAAATGTGAAGCTCAATTGTCAAAATTAGTAGGAATTAACTAGGAAAAAACCCTAAAAACCCACAGATTTAACTGAACAAATAGGACATCCACACTTTATCCATAAAAAAATGAAAGCATTTCACTGGAAGACATGCTTCCATATTAAGCATAATGATTATCTCCTAATGAACACTGTTGAACTTACTTGTTGTAATACTTACGTGTAAGTAATACTTAATAATAAGTAATACTTATGTATTACTTATACTGATTTAAAGTGTGGCTGCATCACTTCTAAATATTTTTCACCTAAATACATCTCTTCACTATCCAAGCAACTGGCAATTTTCAATAATGATGATGTGGCATTGGTTGTATTCTTTTAATATCTATCTATTTTAAACTATTCCCTTATGGTAAGGTTCCCATACTATTTCCATACCATAGCAATGAAGTGAATCTAATGGAAGCAAGCAAATTCTGCAGGAAAAAGCAGTTTATTGGACTGAGTAATGTAGCTGGAACAGAGATAGAAAAGGGCTGGTACTTACAAAAGCTACTTTTGTTTGCCAATCCGATCAGCTGCCTTGACCAACAGCAGTTTGGACACTGCTCTGACTCAGGCAAATAGGATTTTGAAAATATTTGAAACTCTGCAGCAAGCATTCTGCCTTAATATGAAAGGCTGACTATGCACCCACTTAAAAAGCAGAGCACTAACCTCCCTAGTTAAATCCTGGTATGTATGTCAATACTGGCTGTTGCACTGGGGACAAATGAAAAGTCTCTACACAAATTCACAGGCACAGCAAAGAGAAAATCCAGGGTCTATCAGACACAGAATTTTCACAGTACATCAGCAGCAGTTATTTAGCACAAGAGGATTCTGTAATTGTCACTGGATGGGAAAATTCAGAGTAGCCAATAAGCTTCTGTTCTCTGTGCAGGCTTGTGCTTAAAAAATCAGAGAAGCATATCAGTTTCTGGAGACGAGCAATCTTTCACACAAAACTGGTTTAGAAACAGGATGTCTTATAACCTGCTTCAAACCATTAGAAAAGTTCTAAAACTATCAAAGGCCGGTGCTGGGCTTGGAAGGCTTCAATCCCCACCAGCAAATTCACCAGCATGGTACCAAAAAAGAACAGCAAGGGATAGGAGCCCAACATGCTGCTCATGGAACTCCACTGCACCACAGACCCCAGACACAATTCCAGCTTTCAATTCTGGTTTAAATTCCCACTTAAACCAAAGTGACAGGATGCTGCAAGTTACACTCCAACTTCCTAGGAGTCCAACCAGCAATTTCATTTTCCTAATTATACCAGCAAGGGTGATGGGGGAAATTGAACTACACAGGGCTAAATGAAGAAGATAATAGCAGACGTCCAATGCTCTGCTTAAAAGCATTTTAAAACACTGTCACTGGTGCACAGGAAACTCCAAGAGGAAGAAACCATAGTATTCCTTGTACTTTCCTAACTTCCAGTATTATGGATTGTAGCTCCGGTATGCATATTATACTGATGAGAATCCTATTGTGCCCCCAAAACAAGAAATAAAGCTATGTGTTCTTGCTGCCAGCCACATGCAGATCTCACTACACCCCATATATAAAATGTTATTTAGTTCTCTCTGTATTTTCAGCCAATTCTTTCAGGTAAGAGAAAGGACTAGGAGCCCTTATTCACGCTTCCTTCAGTCTTCAAAAGACAGTGGAAATTTGGATAAGTGTACACTCTGCCGAGCACACCAGTTGAGGATTTGCCTGCCACAGTGGCAGAGTTCATGGAAACCTTAAACCTTCTGTACCAGAACAGGGCCTTGACCCTTAATTACCTGAGGCATGATTTGAAAATTATAGCAAATTTTTAGCTTTTACCTTTTTTTTTTTGCCTCTTTTACAGGTAAGGTAAAAGAGGAATTCAGGTAAGGAGGGTTAAAATTAAAACTGTGAATCAAATGTGTCTGCCAAGATTGAAAGCCCTGTTTTTATAAACCCCACTCTTCTCTAAACTGGCACCTGCAACCTGTGGTGTTTGCAGAGCAATTGGTTAAGCCATTCTCAGGGTCAGCAGATTACCTTGGAACAAATAAAACCCACAGCTACTCTGTACAAACCAACACTCAGCGACATCATCACTCACACAAGCAGCTTCCCAAATCACATAACAGCACTAGGTGTGCTCTGTAGAAACAGCTAGAGAAACCTCAGGAATCACTAATGATGACAAACGGCAGGCCTGGAAATTCTACAAGATGCCAGGTTTCCATAAACTGCTGAATCTCTGCTTTCTGGTGAGTGTGGCCCCTTGTTCTGTCTCCAAAAACAAGAGGCAATAAAGAAGGTACTTAAAATTGCTGGAGTAGGAAGCAGAGAACATAGGAGCAGCAACAAAAAAAAAGCTGTCCAGAAAAATGACTCAGGAAATGCAAATAAACTGAGTGAATCCCTCAGGAAAAACTTCCCAAAGATTTCATGCACTGAAACAGACAAATCACTCGAATTGATCGAGTGACTATTATTGACTTTTTGATCAAAAACTGCACCAATGTTTATAAGAGTTTTGTCAACAATTTCTACCAGATTTGTGGGGGTTTTTTTAGCTTTGTTAGAAAGGATGGAGAAACCTCTCATATCTCTCCTATTTCTTATGGTGCTTTGAAAATTCATTTATAGCTGATAGGCTGAATTTTCAATTTCTGTTAAGGCCCAAACCTTCCCTTGAAGAGCTGTCTAATAAAAATGCAACATTCCAATGATAAAGTGCTACTAAATGATTTGGATTACAACATCATGCAAGCTTCAACACAGGGTTACATTTTATACAAATTGAATAGGGTGAGCCTGTAGATTACAGAAATCTAAGACTCAATAAACCAGCAGGATAATTCTTCACATATGCAGGGGTACACATGAGCTGAACAGCATTAAAAGCCACAAGAGACAAAAGTGCATTTCCTGGAAAGCAATACCCAGATGCTGAAGTACTTTAAAAAAACCCAAAAAACAACAGCAAAATAAACAACAGCTGGTAAAGATCAAATGCCACTCTGATTTTGATCAAGTTGCTTTTGCTGTTGCTATTTTATGTTAAGTCAAAAATCCCAACTAAATAATAATAATCAAATTATAATCAAATTAATGGGATATATCAGTTGTCCCTGAAGTACCAGGCAGTCATCATATAACCTTCCCCAGCCATAAAGTGCTCTTGAATTTAAAAAAAAAATTAAACAAAAAACCTCAAAACTAAAACCACCAAACCACACACATAAAAAATAACTCAAATGTAAACAATCCTAATGCTGTGACAAAATTTGATTTTGAGACTTGGTGTTTCAAATGGCAAAGACAAACAAGCTCATCTCTACTCTCAGCCTCTCTGCCAAGTTTGACAATCTGACAGTCTCTTGTGTTTCTTTGTGAAATTTCTAATGTAAATATCAGAAATTAATTATGTTGGTGTCATATGAAAATTACATGAACAGATTTAAAACTAATTTATAAGAAAACCTTGAAACTGTTTCAAACTCTTTATAAACATCATCCCTAGCTTTATATAGACACTAAAAAGGGTTTTTTGTTAACTGGCATAAAGTTAAGAAGAGGAGTAAAAATGCCAGCATTGGGGATGAAAGAACCAAAATTCAAAAACAGGATTAAAAATTGAGAGGAACAAAATAAAACACACATACACACACACATAAAAATTAAATAAATAAATAAATAAATAATAACCAATCCAAGGTCCACTTCTATCATACAGCAAAAACCTCTCTGTTGGGTCAGCCCAACTTCCCAACTTCTGAGGTTTTCCAAACCTTCATCATTAAAACAGGCCTGAGGGAAAACTATTCTTGATTTTCCATTGAGCCTTCACAGAGAAACTTAGCAAGTGGAGAAGCATGAAAGCAGGTTTTGGGGTTTTTTTTTGTAAAAAAAAAAAGGGGGATTTGGGTCTAAACCTTATGAAAAACAAAGGCTGAAAAACTCAGATAATTCTTGGAACCCTCTGAACATGAAAGGTTTGATGTTTGCAAGACACCAGGCACCACGGGGCTGGCCTATTTCTCCCACAATTTACAGCAAATTTAACCTCATCAGTATTCAGGACCAACCCTAACAGCGAGAAGAAAAATGTCATAGCAGCAGAAGAGGAGGAGATAAAAGGAAAAGCAGCGAGGAAGAAAAGCGCATCACGTCTTAATTGAGGGGAGGGCTGATGCGGCCTGGAGGGATGGGAAAACACTTCTTGGTGCCAGGCAAGCCGGGGTGCAGAGAGTCCCCAGAAGCTGTCACTTTGTGGGGACAGCTCTGGCAGCACGCGGAGCACAGCAGCTGCTGGGCGCTCATTAAAGCCAAACGCATAACCCGCCACGAATAACGCGTTTGACAAACTCAGCCTCTCTCTTCTCGCCGTGTTCCTGGAATGCCGCGGATGGAATCCCATTATTCTCCGCAGCCATTCCCCCTCCCCACGCAGAGCTCAGCTGCCAATATCCAGAGGGATGCTGAGCTCTGTTCAAAAGAGACAATCTGGTATTTTTCCCTTTGCTGACTGGATGAACAAATGTAACCTACTTCTGGAAACAGGCACGCATGAGTATTTAAAAATTGATTTCCGTGTGTAACTGGCTATGTGACACATTCAGTGTGGAAAGAAAGGGAATTTAGTAAACACGAGCAGGACTCCCTTGCACACCAATAGTTAAGTTTACCATACAAATTTAACTACACCAAAACACATTACCATATGCTGAAGGAAGTTCTTTCTCATAAAACTCACATTTTCTGGCTGCTCATGAAATCCAGAAATGAATAAAAGTTTAAGCGATTACATTTCAATATTTAAGTTAAGACTGTTTGCATACATTTCACTGTACAGTGCTAATCCAGATCCCGCTAGCATCATTAAATGGTGTTATCTTTCTTGGTAAAACAGTCATTTATAACTACCTAAAAAAAAAAAAAAAAACAAAAACAAAAAACCACAAAATTTTTTAAAAACCCAAACAAACAAACAAAAAAAACACACACAAAAAACCAAAAAAACCCCCCAAAAAAACCCCCCAAAAAAACACACAAAAAACCCTCACAAACAAACAAACAAAATAACAAAAAAAAAAAAAAAAAAAAAAACCCACCAGATAAAAAACACCCAGAACTTTATCTCATTGTCCCCAGGATCTGCTTCTCACACATTACAGAAATGAGAGCACAATTACCGAAATGAAGATGCTGGCAGCCAGCCAGATGCCAGTAAGGGTACAACGGGTATTACTCACCACTGCCTTGTGTGCTGTAATCTGCCACTTCTAAAAACAGAAAATTCCCAGCAGTGCTTGTTCCCTCCTTTTGATGCCAGATTCTTCTGTAAAACGCTGTCAATCTCAGCTTAGCAGTAGCGTTATTTATTTTTGAATTCCCCGTTGGTATTTATTTTTCCTCTTCTCTGTCTTGGACCTTTGAGACGGCTGCCTTACCCCAAGAGCCTAAAATAAAGTAAATGAGCGCATAAAATCTCTGCCACCTGGAATTTAGCTGAGTGCAAACAGGGTCTAAGAACCAATCTTTGGCATTTCTTGACCTGTGGGTGATGTGGAAGCCTTTCAAAGCCAAATCTGAGCAATAATTTCAGAAAAAAACCCACAACATTCTAGGCATTAGAATCCTACCACTTTGGATGATGATTTGACTGCAGATATCAGTTTTGCACTCCCCAAGCTCAGAACAGCAAGGCAAAATGCAGAGGGGTTTTGGAGGAGCTGACAGGCATCATCCAAAGGTAAATCAACCAGGGAAAGGCAAATGGAATAAGCATTCTGGGTTTAATTTCAAATGCCCGGGTAATTCCCTGTTCAGTCTTTAAACACTTGGTCACCCTTAGCAGAAACACTTTTATTCCTTTGTAGCCTTTCTTCTCTTAGGGTGTGCTTGGTCACCTGCCATAAACACTGTGAATTTCAAAGATATTTTGGAATAACATTAGCCGGTACAAGCAAAACACTTTTACCTGACCTTGAAAAAAGCTGTGCTGGCAAAGCCA
>VZSR01000055.1:4386654-4413012 GCA_013398615.1 Brachypodius melanocephalos | reverse complement strand
CCTTTCCAAACTCCACGAATGCTGCACAAATAGTGCAACAAATATGAAATATATTTAAAATATTATTTGCTCCTTTCCCTTGATTGTGTATGGAATACACTGAGAAAGCGACCACACTGTTGATGTTTGGCCTCTTTAGAGGCACCAGATCCTCTCTCTTTATCCCACATTACTTTTCAATTCCATGTATGCATCAACACAGACAATTCCTGAACTTTTTAGATTGCACATTCACTTTCAAATGATCAGAAACTTTAGAAAAATAGTTTTTAAGAGCACAACATCTAAAAAAAACAGCTTGGTGCTAAATAAGAACTCTTAAATAAACTAGCAGTAAAGTGCCTTCTGTTGTGATAATTCCTTGTCCTCCAGAATTTCTACAAGTATTTACTCCAGTGTTCTGCATGTTTTCAATAAATACACTGTACACAAGTAAAATATAAGTGAGGTTATGCTATGGCCATGAACCTCACATTAAAGAGAGCTCAGTACAAACTCCAGGAATTCTGGAGGGATGTGCTCTGTAAATCACATCACCTGATCACCTGCAGACTCAAATCTATTTCCTTCTTGTTTCTGAGGTTTTTTTTTAACATAACTTACACTTTTCACTGGCATTCCAGTGCTGACCAGGAAAGGGGAGAAGGACCAGGTCAAGCTCTTGGGGTGAAACTCAGTTTCAGTTTCACTTCAGAGCCTGGTTCCCTGGCACAGCCCCTCAGCAAAGCTCATCTCCTCACCCTGCTCATTCTTAGAACCATGGAATCAATGAGGCTGGGAAAATCCTCTGAGATCATCAAGGCCAACCTGAGACTGAACACAGCCTTGTCAAACCTGACTGCCATGTCCAGTCTTTCCTTAAACAGGGATGGGAACTCCACCACCTCCCTGGGTAGCCCATCCCAGTGTCTCATTAACCTTTCTGTGAAGAAATCCCCTTCAATGTCCAACCTGAACCTCTCCTGGGAGGCTTAAAAATCCATCATCAAGTCCAAGCTGTGACTGAACACTGCACTGAGTGCCACCTTAAACACCTCCAGAGATGGTGACTCCAACACTTCCCTGAGCAGCCCATTCTAATGTCTTATCACACTTCCTGTGAAGAAATCCCTCCTGATGTCCACCTGAACCCAGCTGGGGTGCCTGTGCCCACATTAGAGCATGGCAGGGGGCTCAGCACCAACTCTGGGATGCCCACAGTGGTGCTGGGCATTGAGAAAATGAGTCACTTGTGCTGAGAAAATTGATCTGGATGCTGGGCTCGTTTGTTTTGGCTTGTCCCCGTTACGTAAAAATCATCTCCTGCACGATTAACACGCATGCTACAACCTTGAGCTGGGGAAATCCAGCACGCCTTGCTGTAATATTTTAATGGGCTTGGATCTGAATCCAAGGAAACAAGCTGGCACAGCAGTAACAGAGCACAGCCATGCACAGACTGATGTGTGCTGCTCCTAGTGAAAGCCCAGCGGGTGGAATGATAAAACAATTGTGGCCACAACCCCAGCTACTGACAATGGTTCACGGAGATGTAGTTCCCAACCAAATTTCTTGTGAGTAATAGTAAGTCTGATTGTAGCCTGCTGATTGCATGAGAGCCTGAACTCCTTCCTTGGGAGGATGTTAACAGATAGGCACTGAGCCTTGCTCCCACATGGCTCTGCAAACATCACCTTTTCCATCCTGAAATCGCTAAGCAGGCTGGATAATGTTACCTAATTTTATATTCAACAGCCACAGCAAGCAGATTTGGGGGGAAAAAAGAATCTGCTATTATGCCCAGAACTCGGAGAAGACTTTTAGGATTGGCACAGATCTCTGTATTTTCTGACACCTGTGTTGTCTTTTAAGGTAAATTCTGACTCACTAAATAGAGTCACCTCAAGTACTTAATGACATCCAGCTCTGCAATGTGTTGACATTACCTTGAAACATGGCAAGGTAAAAAACAATGTTTAAAAAAAAAAGGCTACGTCACTTTAGACTGCAAGTTATTCAGCGAGTTCAAAATCCACCAAAAACACCACTAAGCTCGTTCCTTTTTGCGTATATATCTACAGAAATAATCCACGGAATAAAAACTGTTGAATTGCTCTTACAGTAAAAAACTTCAAGAGAATAAGGTGTTGAGAAAAAAATTGTTTGTAAAGTAGGATTGAGAAGTTTTCAATCAAAGCATTTCAATCAGCTCTACCCCAATATACGTCCATCCATGTCTCAAGTTATTATTTTCTTTTAGAGGAGAAGACCATGAAAATCTCTTATCTTCTTAAACATGAGGTGGAAAGACTGGCCTAAGCCTCTCACCAAGATACAGAAGCAGAAGCATTGGCTCTTGAGACCAAACCAAAATCTGACTAATAACTATTCAGTGCAAAAATTACTCATGTGGAGTGCAGCATGATTTTCATCCTTCAGTCAAGATCAAGTTCTCGATTATCACATGCACAATTAAATTCTTGCAGCTGTGAGCGAGGTTTTCTCCTAAATTTTCCTTGCTACATTGGAATAATGGAGGAAAGTAAGATAACTGATCTTTCCAGCTGAATATGAAGACATTTAAAGTGTATAATGCACCCTAAAGCTGAGGAGGACAGCACTTTTGCAGATGGCTGGAGAATTGAAATTGTGCATGAAATTGTGCGAGGTTTCTGCTCATTCTTTAAGAGAATCTAGAAAGGACCTGGCCACTTGAGACTTGCCTTCAGCATAGGAATTGGTTCATCTACAGTCTTTTGGACCAAGTTTTTTACCCAGCAATCAGAAGCCCTTCAGACTTCACTATTCACACAGATCATTTCCAAAATAACATACTTTTTAGCCATAAATCCCAATTTTGATAAATGAAAATGTCGTGCCGCCCCTTTTTCACCCTTAGTTTTTCAGAATTTAGTTGAAATTCCCAAGTTGCAGTGAAAGTATTGAATGAAAGTCATAGATAACCAAAAGTTTTATTGTCTTGCAGGGGTTGGATTAGCACACAAAACAGACTGAACCTTGAAAGAGTTTTTTCTTTGCATCAGTGCTGTACAGAAGGATTGTGATCCAGTTTTCCAGGCAACATTCCAAGATAGCTTCTTTCTTTCGACCACAGTAGGCTTTAAATAGTCCATATAGAGAAAGACACTGGACATTCACAGGGATATGGGTTTAGATGTGAGTTTTCTCAAATGATAATTTTGTGTTTCAAAGGAGAGAGTGGTGGGGTTACTGAAAACAAGGTGTGAGACAAGTGCTTTGGTTTACAATCCTTTAGAAGACACTCTTTGGAAGACCAGAAAACACTGAGTATTGAGCAAATAATATTTCATAAGTGTAGGGATAAAATGATAGACATTATTTAAATCCTGGAGAAAAAGCAAGAAAAGTTTTGGAGAAATCTCCATCAATTACAGCTTGTTTTGTTCTATATTAAAAATCATGGCATGGAGCAGTAAGGAAGAGCTCGAGTTTGTTATTCTGACAAGAGGAGTTTTTTCTGGATAAACATCAAACTGACTGTGTGCATATGGTCAAACCTCAACAAGACAGATCATTAGTGCTTATATAGAATATTTAGCCTCAGGATCTCGTAGTGTTTTGCAAACTTTAATTAATTCTTACATTATTTTGGCAAGACAGGAAATAAAACGCTACCTCCGGATTTCCACCTCATCAGTGATTAGAGTCTCTCTCCCAAGGCTGCACACCAAACCAGTTCCCACGTGAGGAGCTGAACCCAGATTTTCTGAGTCCCTGCTCTAACAACTGCTGAGCTCTCACAGACACAGCAAAGCAAAGTTAAAAGTCTTGCAGGTTTCTGGTTGCTCTTTATTGAAAAAGAGCACAGAACCTACAGAAACCAGAATTCAAATAAACTGCTGGCAAGGCCACTGGCTTCTGCATTTGTAAATTCTACTCCAGACTGCCTTTATCTAACATTGTAAAGCAATTTAAAACTCCCAGCTTTGATTTGGAGTTCCTCTGTATAATACAAAAACCTCCCTATTTTGTGGGATGGTGATAAAGGAGATTGAATTGTTTTCACTGTCAGCTACTAAGAATGTTCTTAGCTGAGAGTTCAGGCTAAAAGTTGTGGGGCTTATTTCTTATAAATGCTTTCAGACCTCAAAGAGAACAGAGCAAACCCCTATTAGTATAACAGTTTCCATTTCTATCACCCACTACTCCCTTTCAAACCACCATGGCAGCAGGCTCAAGAGAGGATTTCCCTTTTAGATTTATTTTTCTGATTAGCATTGACATATTCATTATATTTTAAGGCTGAGTTCCAACAGTGGGTGCACCTGCTAAAATTACGAGCTGTGTTCTAATGAAGAATTGACTCCAGCTGCAATGTGCATGAAATACTCCCAGTTCCTTACTCAGCCTTGACAGGACTGTGTTTCATGGGACTGAGATGTGGTCTCACTACACCAGGACCTATAAAGCAAAGCAGTCATGGTGGATGCCCATATATTTCAGAGAAAGGTGCCAGAATCTGTTCCTTTTCATTCACAGAAATTCCTGTGCTAATGCCAGCCAGTGTACAAAACAATGGAACTGACAATTTGACATTTTAATACAGTAAGTAGGATTTTAGAACTTTTTCTTTGCCTTTAGTTACATTATTTTTTTTTAAGATATAATTTTACACATTTTTCCCTTGTATACTTACTGACACAACAGTGTGAATCTATTTCAAGTGATCTGAATCTGATGGAAGCTGGAAAGAAGCCCTGGAGTGCAACAATGTTTTGGGCAATAATTAACAACATCTTAGCACATAAATCTCAGTCAAATTAACTATTTTTTGGCCTGTGGAGCTTTCGCTGCCCCACCCCACTTCATCGTCTGAAATCTTTATTTTCTAGAATAATGACTACAAACACAACCAACCAAAACCCAAGGAACTGACTCTTCTCTTGCTCCTCTTTCACAAATGTAGATGGGAGTAGAACTCACAGAAAGGAGCAGAGGAAAGCTGAATGTCCTCTCTGCATTAAGTGTCTTCCTTATGAGTTAAAACCTTCTGTATTGTTTGAAAATGTGTGAAAAAGGGGGTTTAGCTTCTATTTCTATCAAGTTCTGCTGCAGCACCGTGGAGAAGTTTTGTGTCCTTTGACAGAACTCAGGGTCTCCATTAAAAATGTCACTCCAGTCCTTTCCCAAGGTTAGTGTCAAGTGCAGGTGGTGTCAGCCTTCAGTTAAAACCACACTTTTTTTGCAAAAAAATTATGTAGCCGGTGGAATTCAGACCTCTGTGAATGCTCAGGTAAAAGCACCTGGCAGCACCTTATCTCCTGCAAATCCCACAGCCTCTCTCTCCTTAGGTTGACACAGTCTGCAGAGGATTTGGGAAGCATTTAGAACATTGTGCTTCCATGTGTAGGCAACTGATATTGATTGCTCGCACCAAATACATCAAACAGGTAAATTTTCAAACGTACTACATGATTTTTTGCTTAATCCTCTATTTTAAACCATGAAACATTAACTCAGGGAAGTTGTAATTTTCTTGATTCTAGAGGACACCATGGTATGTGTGAGACATTGTCTCAATTCTACCCTCAGCTTGTCAGGGCTCCATCATTAATTCTCTGATCTCATTTAAGTGGAAGGTCCCCCAGCGTGTCAGTGATGTTTTTCTCATATTAGTGACATCTGCTGTCTCTCTCACTTGTATTTGTGCAACCTGTGGTGTATTTTCACCTATTTCCTTCCACTAATGCAATCCATTAGCTATGCTGCTTTAGGCAGAACACTTAAAAATGTGGAGGATGTGCCGGTGGGTTGGCAGAATCAGGTGTTTGCACAATGTTATTTTTATGTTAATCTGAAGTTTGACAAATATTCTATTTATATTCAGCAGTGCCTCTGTGTAATAAAATGTGTCTGTACATATGTGCATATCTTTGGCTAGGCAGAACACAGAATAAAAGTATGATTTATGGACGCTGCCAGATTTCTTCCATGCAATGTGCAATAATCTATAACTAACACACATAAACAGTTCATTATAATGCATTAACCCCTAAAAAATCTACCAGAGGGAGAAGCAGGTACATATATGTGTATTAGATTATAGATACACTCCCCTGTCTCCTCTTTTTCAAGCTGAAAATACAAACCAGCCCCCAAATTGCTGGCATGGAGGCCCACAGCAATTGCTGCACCAAGTCAGAGAATTAAATGACTTTTTTAATGTAGGTAGGTGGGTGCAGATGCTGCAGAGACAGGTATTACCTCTCACAAAGAACAAATTGCCCTGTTACATAATGCTGAGAATTGGGAAAGAACAGATTTTAGTCAGAAATAACTCCCCTAACTAAAGAGCAAAAGTCACTCGGTGCCTGTGGTGATTTGCAGTGTTCAATCTTGGACCTGTATCTATTTATAGTTTTTATAAGGAGGATAAATGAAGAGAATATTTGTGATGAGACTACCATTAATATGACACCACTTTATACAGTATTATTATTATTATTATTATTATTATTATTATGATTATTGTTGTTGTTGTTGTTGTTGTTGTTGTTGTTGTTATTGTTATTATTGTTCTTCAGTGGTTTCCAGACAGATAAAAGTACCCTTGGATGTTGTACTCTGCAAACCAGGCCCCTGCAAGAATCCAGGTTAAAAGTAAAAATTTAAAACTGCTGTTCAACTTTTTTTTCCCCTTTTTTTTTTTTTTTTTTTTTTAAATTACGATCATTTTTGCAGTTTGACTCGCCCTGAAATCCCACAAGCTCATGGATGGGAGAAAGACCAGGAGTGACTGGCTGGAAGAAGTTGTAGGAGGTGGAACAATAAGTGGAAGGAACACAAAGGGAAGGCAGTTGTTAAGCTGAAGAAACCCCTGCAAACAAGGTTAATTTCTGATTAAAGTTTTTGTGAAGCTAAATTATTTATCTGGCTCTGAGAATATCAAGGTGATTCTTGATATTCAAATTAACATCAGCTAAAGAAACACATTTCTGTGTATGAGATGAGGGAGAGAAAGGGAAAGGACCTTGGAACAGGCAGGTGGGGCCAGAATTCCTGCTCTTTGGGAAGTGGCTGTTCCTTGGGGCTCTTAGGAATGCGAACTTTCCTTCCCTGTGCCAGAGCACATTGCATGCAATCCCAAATCAATCTTCATCCATCTGACAGATGCTCAGGCTTGGCTGCCACCTTCTTCTAGCAGCTGTCCCCTAATCACAGTGCACAGCCCATACTCAGGAACCCCAGATTTTAGGCATCTCCAGACTATCATTCCCAAGGGATGTAGAGTTTATTTCCCCTGCTGCACCTGGACCACAACTCAATTCCTCCTCAAGGCTGGGGCAGGTGCTGGTCCCACCCTTTAGGTCTGTCACCTCCATCATCTGCCAAAGGCTGTCAGCCCTTCCATTCTTCATTGGATCACCTCTTTCAGCAGGTCCAACATCATCTTTGGTCCTTTGGACAAAGTCAGAGCATTATAAATCTCCTTTGATGAATATTTACACTCTCCCAGCAAGAGACAGGGGTTTTCCCTCCTCTCTGATCTCAGAAGGTTCTGTGCTCTCTCAGTGGTGGTCAGGGCGCTGCTTTCTGCATGCACAATGAAAATAATTTCCTGAAAGAGGCATTTTTTAATATAAATCCAAGTGTTAAAGATATCTCATCTTTAAAAATACATTTCTATGTATTTATATATATTTACATATATTTATTATGTATGTACATTTCTGTGGTTTTATTGCTTGTTTCCTTTTCTTTAAAAATACCCCAATTCTCGCATAACAGAAGCAGAGGAGTCCTGGTCTCTCTGGTCATGTTTCCTGGCTGTTCAAAAGGGGAATGAGGAAAGGAATGCAATAAAAGATGAAGAGAGGTTTGAGTGTACAACGAGAAGGAAGTGCAGTGACTAATGTGCACTTAGGCATAGGTAAGGAAGGCTGTAGCAAAGAGTCAGGTCACTGTCACAGGGGAGAGAAGTTCCAGTCTAAAAAAAGCTCCAAAATTTCCCTCTGTGAGAGGGGAAATACATTAAAAATTGATGCTAGTGGCCAGCTTCAGTTCCTGGATGATTTTTCTCTGTGATCTTTGGTAAAGACATTAGGAAACAGTCTCTTGCACAGATCTGCCCTGATTTTGGTATTGCTCTTGTACCTTCTAAATTGGCAGTCATGCATCTGGTTCCTTCCAGTTCTGATCCAGAGACAGCACATTCCTTAAATTAGGCTTCCATTTATCATACTTATCTTGATTTATGCAGCGTTCTGTGGACCATTCATCATACAGCTAATCTTGAGTAACCTTGAGTAATATATTTTAATCTTGCTGCCCCTAATTTTACCCTTTCTTTCTCAGCATTAGCCTTGAAGACTTCTCTTTCTGCCTTGAAAGAACACCCATGAAATCTTAGCAGAGATCTATCTCATACTTTCCTGCTAAATTTTTTTCCCCAAACTCTTTCCTTCTTCTCAGATGGTCTTGTTTAAATTGATTTGTCTTGTTTAAATGATTAAAACTGGTGAAATTCTGAGGTGTTTAAAGAGGGTCCTCACTGGTGTGATGCTGACTGCCTACAAAATCTCCTGGCCAATTTCACAGCATGAAGTGTTCAAAACTTTGGTTCTTGCCAGTTCTCAGAATCTGGGTTATTTAATTTGGGGTTACAGAGGTGTTTTGGAGTTTTTGCTTCTCTAGACACTTGAGAATGTTTAAAACGTTGTTAAACTGTCTGATAAACCTTGTGTGCCTCTAGACCAAATTGCTAACTGAGGCATCAAACAATACCTCACAGCCATTCTGTTTCAGAGTCCGTTCTTCAGGGACTAGACTTTATTTATTTAAAGTTTAATGCTTCTTAAACCTCAGTCACGTCCTCTGTTATACTCCCACACTCCCATGATCTGTGAGTTTCTGAGGACATGGTTTTCAACCCAGCTTCTTCCCAGCCAGGTCCTCTCTAGGCTGCATTCTGCAGGCTGTCCTTCTCTTCAGACCCAAATATGATAAATTAGGATATTTCCGTTCCTAGGCTCTCTGGAAACAGCTCTGCAGTGATCCCTGGGAGCAGAGCTAAGACTTTTCTCTTGGTGATCTCAAACCTTCTTCTGAAAGCCTGAAACCAAGTCTGCCTCCCTCAGAAGGGGTCATTCCACTCAGCCTCACTGATTTACACTGATTTACTAGGAGTGAACCCTCAAATCTATCCAAAGGCTTGAACTCTTTTCTTTCTCTTCCCTGTACTCCCTTATTTTATTTAGGAAAATAAAAATGTAACAATAAAAGGAATCACTCCGTATTTTGTTAGCAAGTTTAGGCAACTGTAGCATGAAAAATTTAGAGGCCATGATAAAAATTTATTCTGTAGCTCAGTGTAAAGTGTGAGGATCTAAAGGTCTCCAAACAGCAAGTAATTTCTCAAAGTGTACTCTATGCACGGTAATTCAGAGTGTGCCAAGGAGAGAATTGCAGCATAAATGAGTTTTCTGCCTCGATTTCTGCATAGTTTAGTGCTTTCATCTGAAAAATTAGCCAGAGACATCCAAATTGTGCAGTTCTTACCATCACTGAGAAGCCATTTGGTGAGAGTTTAGAACCAGGCTTTTTGCCTTTGCTTTCTCTAGAGCCCAATTCAGAGCACTCAACAAATCCAGCTTGAACACAGCCAAGGTGCAGCTCTGCTGCCTCTCCACACTGATGAGTTCCTGCACCTCCTTCTGCTCACAACAAAAGGGGCAGGAAAGTTTTTACTGAGGGATTTCCCACAGGAGTAGGTTTTGTGGGCTGGGATTTTTGCCAGCAGTACAACACACAAGAAATAACACTTTTTTGGGGAAAGGCTTGAATATGAGTAGGTTGGATGGGGCTCTGGACAACCTGGTTTAGTGGAAGGTGCTCTAGAGGAAGGTAGAGGGTTTGGAACTGGATGAATTCTAAGGTCCCTCCCTGTTGGAACCCTGGGCACTGAGAATTTCAGGCTTTCTGTGCTGACAGGCTCTGACCCCCAGGCAAACACTGCATTGACCTGAGGCCACGGAGAAGGCTTCCAAAATTGAGTGATGGCATTGGGATTGTAGGTGTGTGGTTTGAATAGAAATGTGTGATAGCACAGGATGGAAAACTTAAGAGTTTGGGATTTTAGTAGACAATAATGTATATGGGGAAAGATGGAGGATTTAGGGCATTGTACAAGTCCTTCTTCTTCACCTTCTCACCTTCTTTTTCACCTTTTTCTTCGTGGGTTTGGGTGGTTTTATTGTAATTGTGTTGAAAAATCCACATTGTGGGCAATAGGTGTTTGGTTACTGGGTTAAAAGTAAAAATAATTTAGGTGTCATCTTGTCATTGGATAATTCATGCTTAAAAAGACCTTGGAAAGAGTTAGAGCCATTTTTCTACCTTGTTAGCTAGAACTCACAGCTTGTGAGATTGTAACATAGATAAGAATTAATAAACAACTGAGTCCAAACATGAACACTGCATCACCCAAGCGTTTAATCCCAGCTCTAACAGGAAGAAAAGATTAAAAAAACCACACCTCCAAACCCAAACTATTCTTTGATTCTATGATTTCAAAAGTTCTCCCTAGCAGGAAGCAGGAAACAATGCTCCTGGAGACTTTCTGACAGTCATAGAACACACCACAACCCTGAAGTCTTGTTGCTCTAAAGTCAAGCCACTGCACTCAATTTCCCTCCACCTGACATCATGGGAATGCTTGGAATTCCTTGCTTCCCATTGCATCAAGCAGTCTGAGATGTCCATTCTTAACTCTCAAATCAAAGTGGAAACAGGAGCTTGCAGGAATTTTCAAGTGTATGCTGCAGGACACCCAAGTTTTTTCACTTTCCCTCCTCATTTACCAAATACCTTTAAAAAAAAAACGAAAAGCAAAAAAACAAAAAAACACTCCCAAGATCCTGAGTTTTTTATCTCCTGTTGGAGAAGGAAGAAAGAAGGTGAGCACACAAATAGAAGAGCTCCCACACAAATACTACTCCTGGGATAAAGGAAGCAAACAACTTTTTTACGGACCAAATTTCAGCATATTTTTAATAGGAGAAATTCTATCTGGGAAAGGTTAAGAAATTATTTATTTGTTTAAGAATCATGCAGGTTTGGTCAAACAGTGTTTTGAACAACAATGTTGTGTCATTTTTCGGGAGAAGATCCTCTTTTCATATCAGGTAGTTCAGAAACAGTATTAAGGGAATTTAAGTTCCTTTTTAGCAAACACAAACCTGGAGTAGAAAACATTGCCAACCTTAGAAATTGGATCAGTTTGAACAAGAAAAAATAGATTTATATTCTTTGCAGAAGAAATGAAAGATATTTGAACTGCCCATCAATAATTAAAGTAGCACTGAATATGATAATACTTTGCTATCTCACTGTGTGGTAGATAGTTGGATAAATCCACCTTATTTTCATTTCCTTTTCATCCAACAAGAGTTCTGCTGTTTGTGTGCAGAAAATACTGCCACTTCCAAGCATCTCTGAATTACTGGTGAATTATTCAGGCCATATCACAATGCCAATAGCATGACACCTCACTAAAAATCTGCTGAACCTAAATTAATGTATTCATTTACTGTAAGCCTAAAAAAAAAAAAAATGGGTTTACTTTGAGACTCATCTTCGGCCTAAATGACTTTTCCATAAAAAGTGAAAATATAAAAATGCATTATTCAAAAACACAGCAAATTCTGTGCTCCTAAGGAGATTTTTTTGTGGGGATGCTGAGCACTGCTCATTTGCAGTGAGTCAGGGAGACTGAGATTCCCTCCTGGCAGCTCCTGTCAGCTGTGAGAGGATGTGCTGGGTGCAGTGAAAGGATGTGTTGGATGGGTGTCATGTGGGGACAGCCCTTGTGAAACTGTTACTGCTCCTGCTCCATTGATTTTGGCAGGAATCTCCCTGACACCAAGCTGGGTATTGAAGGATGATGACCTCCCTTATTACCGCAGGAGGTGGGGTCTCCAGAGCTTCACTGGAGCCGGTTTCGTATTGATTTTAAGTCTGCTTGTTGTGACATGGATCACATTAATCTTGCAGGATGAAGGCAGCAGAGCAGCAGCACAGGGAAAGTGGCCTGGGCTGGCTGAGTTTGGGACACGATCCATCTGCAGCAGCTGGCTGCCATCCAGGTGGGGAACATTGATGGAAAATGACCCAAACAATCAGCAATCATCAAAAGCTTTGCTGAGATTTCCCAGGTGCAGAGGGGGTGGGCACCCACCATCACCAGAGGTGACAGGCTGGGGTTTGAGCCAGATAAGGGAGAAGGCTGATAAGAACCTGACCCTGTGGAGGTGGGATAGTGCTGTTGCCTGGAATAAAACTCAAAACTTTTTTCCAAACAGTGTTAAAATATTTGGAAAACACTTTATATAATATATAATAAATATATAATAACAAATATATAATATATAATAATAAATATATAATAAATATATATTATATAATATATAATATATAATATATAATAATATATAATGTATAATGTATAATATATAATATATAATATATAATATATAATATATAATATATAATATATAATATATAATATATAATATATAATATATAATGTATTATGTATGATATATTCTATATTGTATATTCATTATTATATTTTATTATTTTTATTTATTATTTGATATTCATAATAAATAATATTTTATATATAATATAAGAGCAAATCTTTAATTGAAAGCCTTCGAGGTTCACAATATGGTGATATGCACAGGTGATTCAGTATTTCTACAATTTTATAAGGTTAGTTGATTACCATATCTATTCATTATTGTCCAATTAGAAGAGCAGATAGTGAGCTGATTTTCCCCCAGGTTCTGCCCCATTGGAGCCCTCCCCCTCTGATCTTTTAGGCTTACATTTTATTGTGTTGATGATGTATGGTCCAAAATAAAGTGCCCTTGCCAGATTAAAGGCAAGACTAAACAGAATTTCAAGAATGTATTAGTAAGGGTTTGTTAAATTATGGGAGAGGGCAGGGAAAGCACTAGAAATTATAACCGTGTATTAACAGTCTACAAAATCACAAATATATGAAAAATATGTAAAAAGCTAAAAGTCTTTAGGCATCAATGCTTTTTATTACACCAATACCCTCTGGCTGAGGCAGAAAATTCCCCACTTGGGTAGATACCACGACATTCACAAGTGGGCTTGAGGGAATTCATCCCTTTTGGTGGGGCATACTCCACTCAAGGAGGCAGCTCTTGTGTCTCAGAAGGACTCATAAACCATCAAAGCCTCCCAAAGTGCCCCAAATTCATTTCTTCCACCAAAAGAGTGCACGTGACCCCCAGTGTTACATCAGACTGTGTAAAACTCTCCAGACAGTGCAAAAACCTCCCCAGAGGAGGCACCTGGGTGTTCCCATGTAAACCTGAGCATTAATTACTCTATAACTGATCCATTAACATTTATGAACTTTGTGTTTCACGGGTTTCCCCCACCCCAGATGGATCAAGGTGGGCCCATCAACCAATGGACATCAAAATTAGAATAATCAAGTCCTATCCCTAATTCCATGGGTGGTGATATCTTTCTACTTTTATCCCTTCTTTCTCTTTCTTATACATTTCCTTCAGTGTTATTTTTATTCTTTTATATTGCTGTATTTCTGGAGATAAGAATTCAAATGGCTACAAACCTTCTTTCTATTGCAACCAAATTGTCCTAAAATAAACCCACTTACATATATACACACACACAGTCTGGAAAATAACTGAGCATGAAAAAGATTCCTAACTCTCTTCAAAGAGACTATTGCTCTTCTGTGAAGAAAATGAAAAGTCTCAATGTCTCCAGGATGTTTCCATGGGAAGTAATGTTTTGTATCTTCATATCACATTGTGTGTCTTTACAAAGCATTTTTAAGATACCAAAACCCAAAAATAAATCCTGAAATTAATTGCTAAAATTCAAACAGCAACTTGGAACGACCTATGGTTTGGAGAAAGACGTAGATATATGTGACATAAAATATATTTTTGGGTTATATAATTGCACACAACACTCCCATCAAGCCAATCCAAATTATTTTGCACAAGTTCAGGTGTTTCTGTGTGTATAACCCTCACAGAACAAGATAAGTATTCACTAAATAAAGTCTTGCTGTATTTATGCAGCCAAAGATTAATTTCTATCATTTTCATTCTGTGATTACTTAGTTATACCAACATTTTTTTATATATATCAGAATTTTACGTTCCTCACTACGACAGCAAGTTATCTGCCACACTCACAAAGAATCATATCTGAGTTTGTGGTCATGCATCTGTGTTACTCCAACTCTTTAAAGGTGGGTTAGATCCCCAGATGGTTTTCAAATGTTCTATTGCTTTGGGATTCTAATGCGGTTTCCTGTAAGCATTTCAAGGGGAGAAAAAAAAAAGGGGGGAAAAAAAAAGAGAAAAAATTAATTAAATGAATTCCATTACAGCCTCCTCTGTTGTTTCAATGCTCACATGTGGTAAAAATGTTTGGAAGGCAGACCTAAAAGAGGCTGGCATTGTGGTGGGCAGAGACATGGGGTGATGGGGCAGTGGAGCAGTGCTCACCCACCCCACAACACTGCCCTTATCTTTGTCCTGCCAGAGCCAAAAAAAAAAAAAAGAGTCAGACAATCTCAAACAGGTATTAAATGAAAGCAATGGACAAATAAAAATTTTGGTGTAATAAAAATTAAGATGATAACTGCACATTTCTTTCTCATAAAGTTTCAGCCACAGTGGCTTTTCTGATGAATATTAAGTTATGTACCCACTGCAAGTTTAGAAAACTTTCCTTAACCTCAGCTCTCGAGCAAAAAGCTGAGCCCAATGAGCCTGAAAAGCTGATGCCACCTCCCAACTCTAAATTTAATTAGCTCCAAGTACCCAAGATCTTTGAATCATCTCCCTGAATGTTTTAGGGGCAACTGAGCCCACAGAGCTTGGCTAACTATGGCAGGCCAAAAATATCAATCCATTTCACAGGTCTAATTGGCATAAGTTATTCCTGCTGGGTGTCTGGGGGATTGATTGCGTGCCAATTCCTCTTGGAGGTTGTTTACTGATTTGATGTGTTAGAACCTTTTATCACATTAATTATTTATGCCATCAGTTGGAGGGAAAAATAATTGTAAGTAAATGCTTGCTGACTATTGAGACAGTTTAAAAAAAAAAACAGAAACAACAAACTCAATAAGCTTGGATCCAGACAAAAAAAAAAACAAACAAAAAAAAACAAACTAGTCTATCTTCAAAGTCTTCTAAACATTTATTAATATGCTCAGAAAATAATTTTGTACAAACTGCTGGTGCACTTCTTTAATTAGATAAAAATACATGTCACCAGGAGCTTGCACCCTCCCAATTCCTTAATTCTGCTTAGAGAGAACAAAACAACAAATCCATCTGGAATGCTCTTCCCATCACTAATAACATAAATCGTGTTTGTTGGCTGACTTAAATAAGGAAATTAAAGGCAGATCTGACACACAAACACAGTCCTGTGTAAACTCCTGCCTGTAGGCAGCACATCCATGGGAATGTTTGGAAAAAAATCCACTACCTACTTTATTCTAATTAATTTGTGACAAATTGAAAACCAAAGGCAGCATCTTTAACAAAAAGAGAAAAGCTCTAACAAATGCTACCAAAATTAGAGCTTCATGGCCTTTTATGAGTTAAGTTATTGACTAAGAAGAGAATTTTCAAACCTGCTCATTACTTATGAGGAGGTTTTTTTCATGTTTCTTGTTCCCATCAAATGATTTTTGAGGTGGTTTTTTTTTTTTATTTTGGGAAAAACAGATGATTCAAGATGCTTAAATGAAGACTTGTCTAGCCAGATAAAAACTGTAAGTCAAAAGAGAGCATCGTTCTTTAGTGTTTTGACAGATAAAATACAGCTTCAAATAAAAAATAAATGGCACAAGTAACTTTTTGGTGGAGTGTTGGAAAAATAGGGGGAAAGGTCTTTCTAATTAAATGTAACAAAACCCATCAGTTGAAAAACAATGCCACTGGAAATACAGAGAGTGCATCTCATTACATGCAAATTCAGACTTGAAGAGGAACAGTCAAAAGCAGCCAAGTGCTCGGTTCTTCTTATTTCCTACCGTGAAAATTCCATCAAAAATACTTTGGACCCTAATTTTGTAGGTAAGATTTCAAACACAACATTTCTACCCCCAGAGGGACATTTTTTGGGGGGGTGTCCTTTGCAGGGCCAGGAGTTGGGCTTGACCCTGTGAGTCCCTTCCAAGCCATGGTATTTTGTGATTCAGTGATTTTGTGAACAGGAGCATGGACTAAAACAGTGCAGGAGGATGGTTGATTTGAAAATTAAATCCCCACATTCAAAATAGGCAAAACATTTCTTTCCCTGCCAGAGTACCTGGATACAAATCCCAGTTGTGCACAGTAGATGAGAATAATGTATGAGAGAGGTGCCTCGATACCAATCTTCCAGCTGAGAGGGACGTCGCTGCACAGCCAACTGTGACAGCTTCTTTTGCACAGAACAGCAAAAATCTTTTGCTATAGGACATCACCTGTTTTCTCCCCTTAGTTAAGAATGCTTTTAGATGGTGAGACAACTTAATTTGTTTCTTCAAATAAATTTTTGACTTCATATGATCTAAGCAGAAATTCTGTTTTGTCTGTAAGTGAATAATAACTTCAAAAAATCAGCTAAGCAATACAAAGCCACTCGCACCTCAGTTAGGAGAAAAGGATGTATGCAAAGTTTGAAGCTTTTTAAAACTCACTTTAATTATATTGTTAAGTCTAAACCTCCTTGTTGCTGGGGAATCCATAACTTTGAGTCTACAGCTATAAACAAGTTTGTCTCTGTACTGATATGAATTAGTTGTGCTATTGCACATTAATGCAGCAGGAAAACGAAGCTGTTGACAATCAAAAGCTGACAATGTTGACAACTTAAAAACTGCAGGGTTAATTTCAGATTAGTGCAAAACAAATCCTATTTACCAAATAAAAACTTAAGACTTTTAAACCAAATGATACGGGCTTGTGGGTTTGTTTGTTTGTTTGTTTGTTCTCTGTTTTGTTTGGGGTTGTTTTTCTCAAAGAGCAAACAATGATAGTCTGAGCAAGAAATGTTCTAAGTAATGCCTAAATAAATATTCAGGCTGAAAACTTTCTTCAACACTGCAGTAAAAAACTGTATGAAACAAAGTGACTGAAGAAAAAATTTGGATATTTCTGCTCTTTGGTGTTTGCTTTTGCCCTATTTCTCTGCAGATTTTCAGGGTAGGTTTAAACCTTGATGAACACGAAGATAATCTAAACAAAGAATATAATTTTTAACGCTATTAAATTATCCTGTGGAGCAGTGCTGAGTGCAGTATCCTAACATCTTTTAGAATTGTGCCCTTCCAACAAGACACTATGAGTGTTCGCCAGTTTTTATTTGTTTCCATAATTGTGTTTTCAGAAGAAAAACGCACAAACTCTTGGTGTTTGCTGTCCCTAAGTGAATGCTTGGGATGAAGTGATGAGGAATGGTCAGAATGAGCTCTTAAAGAACGGTCCTTGTGTAGGACCCCATCCTTTCCCTCTGCTTTCCTTTTCTCCTGGTGAGAATGGCTTTATCCCTCGAGAGCAAGCACGATGGAATTTGATTTTTTCTACAGCTTTTGACTGCATCAAGGCCTTGCTCAGACTTCCTGCCAGGCTGCCCAGTTCCAGAACAGGGAATTATGACCCAGGCCAGGCTCATTGGGCAGTTTGGGGTCCTCAGTCCTTTTCCTGGACTCTGGATCTGGCAGAATTATTGGG
Organism: Brachypodius melanocephalos; assembly: GCA_013398615.1. Classification (NCBI taxonomy): domain Eukaryota; kingdom Metazoa; phylum Chordata; class Aves; order Passeriformes; family Pycnonotidae; genus Brachypodius; species Brachypodius melanocephalos. The sequence goes on along the minus strand of VZSR01000055.1, from coordinate 4,395,241 downwards.
CTGCCAGGAGCTCTGCCAGGAGTTCCTCTGCCTGGGGATCTCCAGAGGGTTTGAAAGGACAGGGTAGAGCCTGGCAGACACTGCTGTGCTGCCCTTTGTGACAGGGTGCAGTGGCTCCTAAGAAGTAACCAGCTCCTATTAATGAGCTTCACTGTGTTTTTTCCAAAACCCAGCCCTTGGCCAAGGTGAGAACTGAACTGCTTCATTCACTCGGAAATTTTCCATGCCACCAGCTCAGTGCAGGCTGCAGGAAGCCTGAATGGCAAAGGTGCTTGAACCTGAGGGCACATTAAAAACCTCTCAGAAAGAGCAAATTCTCCAAGGCTCCTGGTGTCACTCTCAGATAATCCCAGCTCAGAGGACTTGGTGCGCAGGATTTTATGAACAGATTTTATTTTCCGTAAAAACCCACGCCACATTTTCCTCTACTAAGGTCCTTTGGGAACAGCTAGTGCAAAGAAGTTAGTCCTCCTGCAAGATATGAAAGCTAATCCAAGCATTCCCATGTCCTGTGGGATGCTGGTCCAGGCACCAGCCCACTGAGGCAGCTTCTCCCTGCCCCTGCAGATCCCAGTTTGAACACCAAGAAAGAGGCTGGGCAGGGCGGCTCCCGGGTGATGCCTGGTTCACAGTGCCCAAGAACAACATGAAGCCAGAAAAAGGACTCTCCAGATGTGCAAAGAGTGATTTCTACAGCCTGTTGATGGCTGTGTTCTTCCTAACACCCTGTCAGCAGAGAATCCCCTAGGCTTGGGTTTGTCTGTCTGTGGAGAGAGCACGCTCCCAGTTCTACACAAAAACTGTGTGTATTTTCTGCACCCTCTCTCCCTGACCTTGATCTCTTTATTCTCAACATACAGCCAGGCAGCTGTAATTATTGCTTTCTGTGCCTGATACATTTCATCTGAGATAATGCAGTTCAGCTGGAGGCTGATTTGACAAAGGGAATCCGGAAAACCAGATTTGTTTACACTCTCGGGCTGGCAGCATGTGCACTGCTTGACTTTTGTTTAATTTTTTTTTTTTTAAAAAAAAGCACTCTGTGAAGTGGTTTCCAAAGTACTGCTATCAAGATTCACAAAGTTAGTCTTTTTCACCATTGGAAAATGTGGCATTTATAGCTCACTTGCTGAATTTTTTTTCTTTTCCTTGTGTGTGAGTAGCTCTCAGCACATTGTAAAAGGAAAACTTGAAACATCCATTAAAAATAATTGAAGCTGGGGGAAAAAAAAATGTGAGCAGATAAAATTACTAGTTTTTCACTTCTACAGAAAAAGGCCAAGAAGGACATTGCATACCAAAAGCCAAAGGAAACTTTTTAAACATAAAACTTCTCAAGAGTTTAGGGCAGGTGTCCTGCAGTTCAGCAGATAACTAGATGGCATGCACAAACACCTTTAGTTTGGAGCAGCTACAGTGAGGTTCTGTGCTTCAAGTCAGTTTTCCTTGGGATTTTTATTACTGATTTAGACCAGAGAAATGGATAATATGGAATATGAGTTCAATTGCACTGCTGATTCTCTGCCTTCAGATTATTTTGTTTCAATTCTTTTTCCTGCATCTCTAAATTCGATTACCAAACAATAAACTCTCCTGCATCACTTCTTTGTCCTTTGCATACAGCGTTGGGTCATGTACAATCCTTCTTGTTTTATACACATAATCTCACTCCTCCCTTCAATGGCCAGTGTTGTGTTTGTGTCAATTTACTACTCAGAGTAAAATTGTGGCAATTTACTACTGTGCTACAAGGTCTGTAGGACAAGAGTGGCCTTGAACTGCAGCAGGTTCAGCTCAGGAAAATCTTCTTGAAGACATGACCAGCAAAGCCCTGGGAGAGACTCTCCAAGAAGGCTCAGCTGGAGACATTGAGGGACAGATAAAAAAGGCTCTGTGATGAGAGAGGATCCCCTCTGGGATCTCCTGCTGCTTGTTCTGTTCTTGTTCAGTGATTTCCTAGGAAAACTACCCTGTTTATGCCAACAGAATATGGAGTTCCCTCAGGACTGGCACAAGTGTGATATCCTCACCTTGCTCCTCCTGTCCCAAGGAAGGAGAACTTTCTTCTTCACTTCCCATGACTGGCATCCAAGCCAGTAATGTTAATTACTGGTGATTTTCTGAGCCCAAATGCCAACTCCTCCCCATCCCTGCCTCTACAGATCAACCCCTTTCCATCCACACTTTCCTCCAGGCACATCTGCCCCTGTCTCTGGCAGCCTTTGGTTGTTCTTTCTCCTCAGCTCCCTAAACCCCTTCTTAAATGCTCTCCCACGACTTTTCTGGACTTTTCTCTGCCACTTATTTCAAAACAAACAACCTCAAATATATCTTACTCTTATGAAACATGCGTGTCAATAAATAGATATGTGTACTGTAAATATAAAACTACACCTTCTACTACTTCAGTGAGAATACATTCTAAAAATATATACTTACCCAAAAATGTGTTCTGCAGTAAAAATTCATGGGACAGATAGGAAACACCAGCTGAGTTGTTTGCTAGGTGTTTTAGGCAGCAAATGCAGTCAAGAGCCAGATGTGTTCCCAAGTATTTCTGTTTGCCTTCCCTCTCTCAGTTCATTGGTTTCACAAATGAAAAATTGCCTTTCAGTGTATTTGAAGGGCTTAGGAAAGCTTGGAAAGAGAAATTAACCTGTGGACTATTAGAGATGCTTTTTGATTTATTTTGTATTTAGCAAATTAGTAAAGAAAAAAATAAAAGAGAATTCAACACACTACTGAGGTTTAGGAAGAGAAAAGAAGCCACACTGAAGGAAGGAAATAACAAATATGAGACAGAGCAGCTAAAATGAGAAGAATCCTCATCAGGGTGAATTCAGTCATGAATTCAGTTCAGTTCAAGCACCAGTCTTTATAACTCTGCCCTGATGGCACCTCAGACTGATTTGATCATCAAAGGATGCAAAGCACCGTGGTAGCACAGAAGGAAACTGGTCAGAGAGATTTCAAACTGCAGCCCAAGCAGGATTTTGTGGTGGTCAGAGCACAGTCTCTCACCTGACAGTGTCCTTGAGCTGGATTGTTTGCTCTGGGAAACTTCTCGTGCCCAGCTGCCACTTCAGAGCCCACTGTTTATTGGGAGCAACAAAATTCCATGATGCCACTGGCTTCCCTTGAGAGTTTTGTTCCTGGGAAAGCTGCTGATCAACGAGTAGCAGTTTGAGCACAAATCTCTGCACTGATCTGGCAGGACCTGTTGCATGCTCAGGAGCCCAATCTCGAGCTGTCACAAATGTGACCCTCTTGCAATTCCTTCTGCTGTTCACAAGATTCATTCCACAATGTGAAAATGCACTCCTCCGTGGTACTGGAAGGCGCTGCTTCATTATCCCACATAAACTGGCATAAACTAGATTAATCTTTTATGGTTGTTATTGCTAACATTGTGTCACAGTGAAACCTGTGCTTGGCTAAGGGTGTGAAGTGCAAATATAAGGAAAAGCTGCATGACACTGAGAGATGGAACCGGTGGGAATCTGTTGGCAGTGGTCAACAACACTCTTGAGAAACAGTGCTGAATTTCTGATCAGAAGAATCAGGCATGTTGTGAGTAAGTTTTCATTTTTTGAGGGACTGAGGGGTTTTGTTGTGCCATAATGGGGTAAAGATCTCCCTCTCAGAGGTGCCCCTTTAGCACAAAGCAGAGCAGATTCTCTGTGAGCGTGATTCCCTGCCAACCACCAGAGCTTCTGATGTGCTCTGCTGCACATCACCTGTCATTAGCATTTAACAGGAGTTCATTAACAGGGTAATTTCGATGTGATGCTGCAACAGCCCCTGGTGAAGCATGTGCCAGAAACATAACTCTTTATCCATAAATACCCATTTTCTTTTATTTTGGTAATAGAGCAATATGGGTTTTCTTCAAAAGCAGCTGGATGGTTTGTTTGGTCCATGCATGGCTTACAGCTGAACTGAAGTGGAAAGTGCTTGCCAGTTACTGGAAATATAAGTCATCTTCAGCATCTGCTGCCAATCTGACTTTCCTGGGAAGGTGCATTCTGTAGGAAATCAGAAGCAGAAGTGGCACGGAGTGAAACGAAGTAAACACGATCAGTCAAGCACAAAAAGGCAGATGCTGCACATGTTCCTGTCTTCTGGAGTGATGCATGCAAGTGCCATGTGTGTAGGGAGGGATTCTACAGGACAGAAAGAATCAGCACAAGCTAATATAACATATAACATAATTAGATCATTAATATAATGGAATAATATAGCCTAGCACAAACCACTGCCTTCCAGTACTGAGAGATCTACTTCAAAATATTTTGCTAAAATAGTATTTTCTCCTCTAAATGAACTGACAAGAAATCTGAACTTCAGCAAGCAGTTTGGGGGATTTAGATGTTGGATGGGGTGTCAAGAGGTCTGCCAACAGAAGTGCTCCTTGAGCAAATGGTTCCTCCTTGTGTGGCTTTTGTTCCCTTGGGCATTTTCACGGGCAGTCCTTAGGGACAGGGACAGTTTTTATCATGTAATATAAAGACAGGTTTAGCAAAACAATCCCTCCGCTGCCACCCTCTCCCTCTCCTGTAATCCTACCAGTCTTTAGCTATTATTTGTATCAATATTTCTGTTTCCAGGGGGTTTTAGGCTCTTCTCAGGTTATTGCAGTGCCTCCTCCTCGGCTTTTCTGAAGGAAACAAAGACTCAGATGTAAATTACTGAAAAAAAAACAGGAAGGCATCTTTACCAAGATGTATTTGTGTGGATTTGTGCTGGCAGAAGGATGCACCTGAAAGAGTGCTAATGGGAATTTGGCTCAGAGGATGGATAGAAACCCAGAGAAGGTTTGTTCTGGCAGTGAATAGTTCACCCTGTTGAAAGGCTGCAATCTGTGTGAGGGTGTACACATATATATTTATCACTCTTTTTTATGCACTTGCATAAAGATGCTGTTCTAGCAGCTGTTTCACATTAAAAAGCCTCTGTAGCTGATATATTGGTAAAGATCATTTGTAAAGAAAACATCTTACTACACTGTGGATCTCTGTCCTATGTAGAACACTTCTGGATTGCAAGGTAGAGAAAATAAAACATCACAACATATTTTTTTAAGTTTTTTTGTTTGTTTGTTTGGGAGGATTTTGTTTATCTGCGGTTTTTCGGAAAAACTGACCCAAATTGTTTAGAACTAAATAAAAGAATTCTGAATACTGGAGCCTTCCATCAGAAACTCTTGATGCTGAAGGCAAAACAGGCTGGGGTTTAGATCCTGGATATGAACTTGGATTTGCATGTTTTCTTGTCAAAAGTGTATTTTTGGCTCAGAGGCAGGCCGAAAACCAATGACAAATCTTCACTGAAATTTCATAAAATCAATTTCTAAGCCTTCTTGGACCTCAAAGTCAGTAAAATTCAATTTGCTTTAAGCCACAAACTCTATTTCTTGATGTGTTTTGGTGGGCAGCCAACAGTTTGCATTTGACAAAGGTTTTTGTTCTGTGTGCCTTTTCTGAGCTCCTGGCATTCTCTGGGGGGAGCCTTTTTCCTCTCTTCTGGATTATTTGAAAGAGATGCAGACTCCTGTCCCACTGCTGAAGTTCCAAGAGTACAGAGGCTCCTCCTTGCAGACAGAGAAAGGGTCAAAGGGGACAGAAAACTCCTCATTCTGCAGTGGGGCTGTTGAGATCTCCAGCCTTCCTGAGCTGAAAACACCCACAGCCTCTGGACTTTGAATTCATGCATTGGGAAAATCATGCTGATTTGAGTATTTATTTTCCAAAGGCTGTGACAGTGGGTATTTAACAAAACAAGCAGGATTTTTTTTTCATAATCAGCATTAAAAAAACATCAGGCAGGAGGCAGTACCTGTCCAAGCTGCATCAAGTGTGGCTGCACTCACATTAAAAAGAGAGGCTTTTTCTCTTTGGATCACAAAATGTGAGCTACAAGAAATGCACTGCAAGGAATTTCCACTGAGTTACTCTAGAGTTACCCTGGTTTAACTTGATGCAGGAATGGGAACAGAAGTTGACTCCCAACTATTGTCAGAAAATTCATGATGACTGAAATACCCAGAAAAATCCCACATAGCTGTGAGGAGCAAAACTCCTGCCAGCTTGTGCTGCATCTAGAGGTGTAAACACGTCATGGCAGAGAGACAAAACTGCTTTGATTAGCGCAGGTCACCGCTCGTTTATTCCAAATAATTTCATTTTTCAGAATCCCGTTGTGTGCATCCAACCCACTTCACCACTTCTGTGGGAGGAGCAGGGACAGGTTCCACAGTTCTGCAAGGGTTTATTTCTTTCTCCAAACCCTGGGTGTGGGTTGAGGTGCTGCTTTCAAGTTTGTCAGCAGGCTGCTCTGAAAAGGATGAATGATAAAGCCGGCTCTGATTCCAGGGATGTCTTTTGAGATGCGATGCGAGGAGAGAATGAGGGACTGACTAAAAATCTTGGAGAGCAGGGGGGAAAAAAGGACATGGGGAAAACATTTAATACTTCAAGCTATTTCAAAAGATGTTTGTCATGATTTTGGAGGTCTATCGCACACAGCAGGTGTGGATTGATTGCACAGATGTGCCTTTCATTGACTCACAGAGTGCAGGCCCTGTGTCTGTGTCATTCCATAATTCCCAAAGTTCTACAGCTTCACTGACTTCTGCACTCAAGTTTTGGTGGCTCAGAAAGCAGGAAACAAGCCCCCACTGAATATAATTCATCATTTACCCAAAGATTTTTAAAAGATGGATGAAAGAGAGAAATATCATGGCTGTTTTCATTCTTCTCTGAGATGCAGATATGTTCATCTAAGTCCTCATTTATTTTTGTCAAATATTACAAATCTTGTAGCAAACAGCAATGTATGAGTCCACAAGATGTGAGTGTTTCAGTAAGGACTGGTAAAAGTTGAGATGTGATCATTTTCTTGAAATTGTCTTTCTTTCTGACCCAGCAAGAGCGAGTTCCAGTTCACTCTGTTCTGAGAACTGATAATTCAGTAAAATCCAATTTTTTTTTTCCCAAAGTCCACTGAAACCAGAGAAAAGAACTGCTGATTTCAGCAAGTTGTGGGCCAAGAACTTCTGTTCTCAAACAGGAAGAGGGATGATCAGAAAGGAATTTCTATCATAGTTTACTGTTAGGACAGAATTTGAGAATAACACCATTTGAAATGATAAAGAAAAAGATTTTACCGAAGATAATAAAGTTAGAAAACCGTGGGAAATAGTGGTATGAACAGGCATAGACCTCTTTTCCTAGAATTTATTCCATGATATTTTCCTTGTTACAATGAATTTCTGCATGGAAATAAGACACGCTTTTGTTCCCATGGGAATTAAATTATGCTTTAGAGGGAAGCTTCTTTCTAATTTCTCAGTGCTGCCTAATGATAAAATAAGTTGGATGATTTGTAAGGAATGGGGCATGTTGAAGAGAATACAATGAAATTTAAAAAAAAAAATTTAAAAAACCCCCAAACAACAAAACAAACAAAAGAAAATCTGAAAGAAAGATAAATTTAAGAGACTGCATCAGCTGCTGCTGTGAAGTGAAGCACTGTCCTCTTGGTGCTTTGTCTCCACAAGCTGGTCAGCTGTCATTGTGGTTTTAGTCGATAGGGTGACATTCCAGGCAGCCTCCCCAAACCCTGGGATAGGCTGAAAGAGAGCAAATTGACAGCTCAAAAATGCGTATTTGTGTATGTTCGATATTTGCAGTGGTTACTGACTTCAAAGCAATGTTGCCCTATTAGAACAAGAAGTCTAAAACCAGAATCCCTTTTGAGCCCCAGTAAAGGGCATATTATCATTTCTTCCACAAATACTTCCAATGGCTGATTGTGCAAGAATTTTCATTAACATAAGACCTTTAATAAACCTCTCTCAATAACAAGAAAACAGGTACAGTGTGTGGAAGGATTTTCTCTGGGTCTCCAGCCTCCTTTTGTCTCCTTTTCCCTCCTTTTGTCTCCTCCTTTCCCACAGGTGTCAGCAGCATTGTGAGAGCTCCAGAACAACAAGAAATCCTGACTGGAAGAGCTTCCCAGAGGCACATCTCAGCACTGCTGGTTTTTCCCTGAAATACGTAGCAATTCCAGTTAAAAACTGTCAGAAGAGTTGATAAAGGTGGAGAATTAAAACATAATTTACTAAATTTCTAACCAGCAGCACCTCTGCCTGCACTCTCATGCTGGTTTCCAGCAGAGGACCAGCCCCTGGTCAGGCTCACGAGTCCTGGTTGTGAAAAAGGTTCTTTTCTGTCAAACTACCAGAAGGATATCACAGCAGCTCTTCTCCCATTCAAATACAACAAAGGAAACCTGCTGGCTCAAAAAAAAAAAACCATCCAAACCCCTCTTTGCAGAAGTTGTCATGCTATTTAGAAGGCTGGAGAAATTAAAAAGCAATCATGGTGGAATAAAAACAGGTAACTCAAACAAAGAGAAAGGAAACAAAAACCTGTCTGGTGGCTGGAGCACTGAGGCAGAACCTTGCACCCCAGAGCTGCTGGTGCTGCAGCTTTGCAGACATCTCTGGGTTCAGCTTCACCTTCATGTCTGCTCTTGTGTTGGGACCCAGGGCATCTCTCTGGCTGCCCTGAGAGCTCAGGAAACC
>VZSR01000055.1:4362344-4386554 GCA_013398615.1 Brachypodius melanocephalos | reverse complement strand
GCTCCTCTCTTCCTGTTTTTTGTCACAGATCCCATAATATCCGACTTACAGTGCGTGCAAAATTTAGATGAAGCAGAATCTAGCGAAAGGATGAGAAATACATGGAAATAATGTGAAATTAGATGAAAAGGGTTAAAAGTTTAATGCAGAGCTATTTAAAATGCAGGATGAGAGCGATTCTTAGACAAATGATGTTGTTGTCTGAATTCCAGTTTTTTCCAATTCTCCTGAGAGACATGAGAAGCCTCCAGAAGATGGAAGACCAAAATAAAATCAAAATTTTAAAAGAGGAACCATGACTTTTTTCCTCAAAACAAATTTATTTTCCTCAGAGCAGATGATAAATACCGTTTGAGCCTTTCCTGGCTGTTCCCATAAACATTCAGTATTTCCCTGCAGGATTCTGAATTTATTTTCAGTTACAGCATCTAGATCTTCAAGGATAGAAAGGGAGACTACCAAAGCTGCCTCCAGGCTGTGTTTTTCACCAAAGTGCATTTCCTGGCTCTATTCATCACCATTTAGAAGCTGAGGGCTACAAATCCCATCACAGTTCCTGCTTCCCACTGCTAAAACCCTACCCCAATTGCCTTTTTTTCCTACATTTTTTTCCAGTTCTTCTTTGAATCTTCATCATTTTAACTTTGTGATCCCTTCTTCCTTGTATGCCAGAGCCAGGGAAGCTTCACTTCACTTCCCCAGACTTAGTGGGAGTGCTTTATTTCAAGTTTCAGGTTCTAAGGGGGACTCTAATGGCTCCTTGACCTGTGTGTAATTTATACTCTGTGACTAGAAGGGAAGAGAAAGACACTGGACTTATCCCCAGCAAAGTTCACTATTTTCAACGAGGATTGAAAAGGACAATTTTGTACTCCAGGCCTGGAAATTCCAATTTATTGTTTTTTTCTTTAACAGACTTTGTAAATTTCTGCAAGTTATTTTAATAATTTTGGGGGTTTTTTCCTATCCAGGAAAATAATCCCAACCAGGTGTAATATCTTAGTCTGAATTCTTTTTCTCACTGGTCTGGTTAGCAATGAAGATTTGTGTGGTTTTATTTTCAGTTTTGATGGCAGGGGATGGGGATGTTGCTGTTCATACAGACTTTAAATAAAGTTAAATGAAGTCATAATTTTGACTGGGTTAAATTACAAACAACTCCTATGACTGGTTGATTAAATCTCCTAGGCAAGTCCATTTTATTTTGAGAATTAGCGTTGCCTACTTTAGACAGTGAAGAACAAACACCTTTGACAAACTTTTCCAGAAAGAGAAACCATAACAAACTGAGAGTTTGAAATGGGTTTTTTTGACTGTCACTAATCCCCAGGATGTTTGTGAAAATTAGAAAAGCTACCAGTCTGAGATGCAGAAAATTATCAGTCAGATCCAAACTGGAGAACTAAAAATAACGTTTGCCAAGGCTGAATGGCTTAGCAAGGCCAGTTCCTTGAAGCTGGTAAATAATGAAGAAAACTGAGAGATGGAAATGAGAACTACTTAAAAAATACATGATTTTATGACAGGCAGTAAAGCCTGGTGATTACATGGGGAGTGCCTTTCATCAGTAAATAATTGCAAATATGAAATAAAAAGACCTGGTTATCAAAGGAAGCACAAAACTTTATTCTAGAGTAGAAATAATGTTAATATTGTACCTTCCCTAACCTTGAGTAATCTCCAAAATACACAGGGACTGCTGATGGAAATTAAGGACTTGGATTGGTGATACCTTGGTTTAAACATTAAGTTTCTGCTGCTAAAGACTTGAGTAAATAGCAATCAGTTTAGGCTGTGATTTTCAGGGTCTGTATTCCATGGGGACTGGGTACTGCAGGTCTCAGAGCAGATCTATTATCTCATACCCAAGATGATTTTTCATTAGTGCTTTTATTAATTTAAATCAGATCTGTGCTGTGGAGGAAGCTTTTATAATCCCTGTGCTCTCATAAAGCTGGTTATATTACAATCTAAAGAGAGTGCTCAGTTTACAGCCTTGTTAACATGCTAACAAGCAAGACTTTACATTCTACAAGCCCCTTAACAAAGTGATAAATTAATTAGCTTGCCTGGACAATAAAGGTCTGAGACCATCAGCTAACATTAGTTTAATTTTGCCTGTGTTTCATACAAGGACTCTCACATTCCCATGACAAAGCTTTCAAGGTCAGGTCAGTGAGTGTCAGGACTGGGTTTCTACTTGGCCTCTCCTCAGAAAAGGAGGATTTGTCCTGCATCCCTTTCTCTGACAGCCACAGGCAGAAAACTCAGCCACCACTGGAGTCCTTCTTTGCTGCTATACACCCAACAATAAGTAATATTTTTCTTCTGTGAGAAGGAAGCTTCCTGTAAGTCCTTGGCTGTCAGTACTCAGTAACTTCATTAATCTTTTTTTCCTACTTCCACTCTTTTTATCTCAGTGTGGAGAGTTGCCCACCTCTAATTGCAGGATTCATCTATATTTCCTATTCCTATTTGGAATTCCAAAAGTTTATCCTTGCTTCTGCTTCACTCACACCTATCACTAGGATTTCTTGTCATCCTCTGAAGTAAAATATTGTTTGCTCTGCTCTTCTGGCTCTATCCTCACACCCCTTTTCCTACTCTTCCTCACCCAATCTTTTATTTCTTTGTCTCTGCATTATTTTGGGTTTTCAAATCTGTTGTTAAGAACATAAAACTCAGAGCTCAGCCTGGACCTTGCACTTCCAAACTGAGTCTGTTCCTGGAAAACCAAAAAAAAATTCCCTTCCTGGAAACCAATATTTGGTAGGGATGCAGGGAAACCAAGCAGCCATGCAGCCCAAGCTGGGAATGGGACACAGCTGGATTATTGGCAATTGGCAAAGAGAGAAGCAAAGGATTACAGAGGTTCCAATCTACTCTGTGTGAAATAGAGGTGTGAAATACTATAGCCTTTTAGCATTAGCAGCAGCCATAAAGCTGAGGAAACTTATTGGAATCTTGCTCGTTTAAAATGTGATGGTGTTTTCCTGCACTGCAGATATGGTATGGGCAGATCGTGGTTAAACACATTATAGGATTCTGAACTGCAGACATTGGTGGAAACAGACACTAAAATCCAGGAGGGGGTATCATTTTCTGAGTGAGGATGAGAAGTGATCAATCCATGTCTTTCAAAAATCTCAATATAAAGTCTAAATACTTTATGGATAAGAGATTGAGATAATTCCCAAGCTGTTTAGCAACTGGAAACACACCTCAGGTGATGGCTTTACTAATGGGTTTTCAGCTGCAAACAGCCCAATTGTGGCTCCAAGGTTCTGGAACATTTTTGTGTTTGTTTATTCAATGTTTGTTTCTTCAAGAATAGAAATAGTGGGGCAATGCTTTATTTGTTGTTTGGGGTTTTGGTTTGGTTTGTTTGTTTGTTTTTTTCCTTTTTTCCGTAGAGATCTTAAGGTGACACATGAAAATTTCTTCACCTTAAAGGCAGGCAAATAAATAAGAAGACTTTTATAAACAAGAAGCCTTGGATATCTTTGCCAAGATTACCAAAGATATCTAAGAACTGTCCAGAAAGATCTGCAGTGAGCAGCCTCTGCTTGGGTGACACAAAATTCTCACAGATCTCTGCCCTGTCAGAAGCAGAGAAAAAGTCCCATAAATCAGAGGAGTAGACATCAGTGGAGGCTGAGTTTTAAACTTCTTGTAACCCATTATTCTTAAATACTCTCTAAAAATTACTTAAATAGTCAGTGAAGACATAAGAACTGTGCTGAAAAGCAAAATGCAATCAAATGTTCAAATAGCTGCCATGTTGCACCTGAATGAGAAAGAAATTTTGTTGAGAGTTCTATTTCTTAGACAAGGTTCAAAAATAGTTTTTTGCTATACAAGAGGGAGAAAATTGTAGATTGAGGGGGTGGTAATGGATAGGCTTGGAGGAGTTTGGTTTGTATAAGGAAATAAACACGTTTGAACCTTGAATTATGAAAAGAAAGAGGGCAAGAGCATGTGATTGAAAGATAACACTTGTTCAACAAATAATTTAGAGGTAGGCTGCAAAGGGTTGGGAGAATATATCAACATGATTGCAACTGTGACATTAGGAAAAGAGGCTTAAGATTAGAATTATATTTTAAGAAAAGAAATATCCTGCTTTTAAAGGAGGCATTAGCAATGAAACAGTGTACAAGGGAAAAATGAGAAACCAAGGTCATGTCAAGTTCTTACACTCAGTGCATGTTAACCAAGAAAGCTGTTCTTACACATTATTCAAACCCATCCCTTTTTTGTCCTTCAGTGTCAAATTAACTACTTGTGGTGAGAGTGGCAAGAGGTGAGACCCAGTGTGTCAACAGAGCTTGGGTGCCCTGTGCTATGTGATCAGGTCCTTTCAGTGAGAGCATTGGTTTCTTTACACATCTCCTGATACCCCTTTGGTGATCCACAACCCCCCCAAAGTTCAGAAGTCCATTTCTGCATGAGTGTGCATTCAACCTGTGATCTTCAGCAGAGCTGGACTTCTGTACTCCACTGGCACGGGCTTTGTCCTCCAGGAACCAGTGCAGGCATTGCAGGTCACTGACAGAGGGTGGTGGGCAGGGAGGGGAGCAGGGAACTGCTGCTATCAGAGCAGAACTTAGAAGTGATCTGAATGGATCTTTTCTCATTTCATCTCAGACGCCCTTTTTTTATCTACAGCAGTAAAGTGCATTTTTAAAGTCTTTGCCTTGTTGGCAATCTTTCCAGTGGGACAGCGGTGTTTTCAATGCCTAATCAGTCTAAACCAGACTAAATTCTTTTTCTTCGAGATTTCTAGTGAGCCTTAAGTTCCCACAGTAGGGATGTTTCATTAAAACTCTGCTGTAGTTGCAGGAATAGAGCATCCATTTCCCCCAAAAAGTGCCAGACTCCTGTTATCTTTGGCCCAGGCCACTCTGGGGCTGCCTGGGGACCAGGGCAGATCCTTGGGCAAAAGCTCAGACCTTGGGTCTCAATTAGGGGAGTGCTTGTCAAGCATGAGCCATTCCAAATCAAGGGTTCTGGGGCTGAGAACTGATGGCTTTTCATAAACATAACCACCAAGTGTGCAGAAACACAAGGGCAAAAGGAACTGCAACTACTTCAGAAGAAATGTTGGATTCTAACCCTGTTTCAATATGTTATAGGTATGTTCTGAAAAACCCTATCAACCTATCCCAGAAAATCAACTTATTATATTCAAGGAGAAATAACCACCAAGACAAATGTAACTGACTTAGTGCAGTTCTACAGAAATAGAAGCTAATAATGCCATGCTGCTGGGGAAAAGGGAAAAAAAGCCATCCTGGAAAATAAAACCAGGCTAAAGAAGGCACAGACCAGTTTCCTCTTCTGCCCAGCCCTTGTGAGAGCTTGGCAGGATTCATGTCTCTGCAATATGGGATATTTAAATAAACACAATGGCCACTTCACATGCACAGAAACACAGAAGTGACGATACAAGCTCTAGAAAACATGATCTGTGAGGCAAGGTTGAACTAATTGGCTTTTTTCAGTCAAAAGAAGAGACAGAAGTGGGCTGGGTCTTCTCTTGGGATGCACGAACAGCTGCTGCTGAGTAAACACGCAGGCAAAACAGATTATATTTGAGCTAGATTTGAGCTAGGTAGAAGGAAAAGTAACATAGTGACAGGATGGACTGAAGGAGATGTTATGGGCTTTTCACTGCAGGAGCTAAAAAATAAAGAGGCTTGACAAAAATCTGTTAGGAATTCCTATTTCTCACCATGCCCTGGCAGTGAGCTAAACAGTTTCTCCCATCTTGTGCCTCATCCTTCCCAGCCTCTGATTCCCAACCAGCTCTCTGTGTAAGAGAAACAAATTTATACCAGGCTTCTGCAGAAGATTTTACTGCCTTTGATTGGAAGAGCCAGGTAAGTCATCACCAGTGTCACGAAGAGCAACCCAAGAGCAAGGAAAAGGCAGGAGAGCTCCGTGCAGCCTGGCTGGCTGAGGAACGCTTCCTGCTTAGGCTGAGGAACCCAGAGATGTTTATTTGCCTCCCTCTCTTCCCCCTCCCTTTGTCTAAAAAGCAGTCTAGACATTAAGGTTTAGATTTTCTGGGAAATATTTGTTCCTTTTTATCAGCACACGGTAAGGTAAGAAGATTTAATGTGCTAAAATAGAAAAAAGTAATTGATGTTTTATCTAGGGATAATTATCTGTCTTTCACATTGCTTTTTCCCACATAGAAGCTCAGCTAAAAACACTCTTTTACTTTCCAATTATATTTCTTCTGGAAGACCTTTTGCTTGCTAAAGCTTTTGGAAACGTGGAATATGATCTGCATAGTAGGGCTAATAAAAAAAGGCTCTATTAATCATAATCATAAATTGTGATCAAGTCCACTACAGGTACAATTTCTCTCTCTCAAAATATGATAAAAGATAGGATCAATCATCTAATATGCTAGTCACTGCAGTATTTTTCTTTTAGACATACTGGATATGCTGAGTATCACAAAAAAATATTTGAGGGGAAAAAAATAAAAATATGATACTTCCTTGATGGAAATTACTGTAAAGAAATCTGTTCTGGTTTTGTCCTTAACTTATATCACAATTTAGCCTTGTGCCAGAAAAGTCATAACCTCTAAATCTGCCTCTTGAAGTTCCTAGCTTACAGATGTTGAGATCATAAAAGGGGATCCTTAATAAAATATCAAATGCATCCATCTACAAATGTCATGAGGGACATAAATCAAAATCAGGGTTTTCTGAAAAGTTTCTGTCTCTGTAAGACATGAAAGCAAAGTTCAAGATGCACTGTGGATTTTTTTAAACCGTGGCTAAAGCTCACCAGTTCTGTAGAGCCCTCATTAAATTCTAATTTTGTATCCATGATGGGTAAGAGTCATGTAAAGGCACCCAGATTTCTGCCTGATTGGACAGTCTGGAAGATGAACATGGCTGTAACAGTATTTCATCTGTGCTGTATAAATTTGCTATTAAAACTATGGATGACAACTTGTCCTTTTAAAATAAAACCCAACAGGCTAAATAATCTAATTTCCATCTCCACTGAACTCCATCATTAGGGTATTCTGTGATCTTGTTCACTTCTGTGTCAGCAGTTTTGCTGGCCCCAAGACCTTCAAGCTTCCTTTAAATAGAAACTTAACAATTTGCACTGATGACCTGGAGAATAAAGCAAGAATTCCTCATTTTGGAAGAAGAAACTAACAGCAAATCCATGTGGATGTTCAACGGAAGTTCTTAATTTAGAAATCCTAATGGTGAGGAAGAAAGAACAAAGACAAAGGGATCACTCACTTCTGTGCAGCATTCAAGTCATACCAGGAATATTTTGTTCAGTTTTGCCCTACCCAAATTTGATGGAGACATCAGAAAAATTGCCAATATAATGTCCTTGGGGGATTTCACAGGATTCTCAAGGGGAAAAGTCCTCATCTCTATTTATCCTATTTACAATTGGCAATAAGTATCTATTGGCATTTATCAGTAGGTACCAACTTGTCTAGGCTCCTACCTTGTTAAAAGAGTAGTACAAATATTTCCAATTTAATTTCTGATTTCAAAGCTAAGCTCTTATTTTTTAGGAGGACTCTTACTTCAGTCAAAATTCAAAAATTTCAAATTTTATGCCTGTGTTCCAATTCTTCTAGAGGTAAGTTAAAAGAAGCAGCCAAAGAAACCCTCGAGATACTTTTTCTGTTTCAGAATTCAGGCCTAGAAATGTATGAACTTATCAAGATGAATTCATATAATTTCATACCTGACTCTATACAACAGCCTAAGCTCTGTAATTTTTTTTTCTGCTTGAATGATTTTTTTCTGTACTAAGCATCATTTTGTCCTCTGCTATTTTATGTCTACTTCACACAAAAATTGTCATACAAAAGTGAGTGTATGTTTAAATCTGCAGTCTCTGTACCCTGTTACATGTGAATTCTATTTATACATATTTGTGCTGATAGAATTCTGCAGACTCCATCACTTGTAGAACTCTTTGCCACTGGAGATGAAAACGTGATTTTTGTCTTCCTTTTAGTTAAAGGAAGCTAAACATAGATGAGTTCAGTTCAATCCTGTTTTTTCACACATCTGAGTTATGTAAGGTGTCTGATAACATCTTGACCTGAAGATGTTGAGAAAAACATTTTATCATTGCAAATTCAATTAATTTCAAAGAGCTGATAATTAAAAAGGCTGAAGGAAATTGTGTAGCATTATTTTCTTCAGTTAATCAAAGAGGAGAGTTGATGGCAGTTTCACAGGGTTCAAACAAAAGAAGTGTCTCATTGAACCAGCTCCTTGGATAAGGTAAATATTGCAGAATTTTCCTTCTTACCTCCTATAAAATGTCCAGACACAGTGAGAAGACACGGGTTGAAATTAAGCATAAAAATAAAGCAGTTATTAGACACTTGTGATCTTTTCTCAGGGTTTGGAGGTTCTTTTTCATGATTAGTATGTACAAACCACCAAATCTGTCAAACAGTATAACAGATGAAAGCCATGCCTTTCTCACATTGCCCTGCTGGAACTGCTCCCTGACAGATGGCCTTACTGATTTTTATTTTTCTTTTATTTTTTTTTAAAAGCTGATTTTTATTTTTCTTTTCAGGCACACTGGTGAACATTAAGGCCTTTTAAAAAGAACAAGAGTGTAGGTAAAATCCTCTACTTGATTGTATTAATTGCCTGAAAGCCTTGATTAAAAATTTAGGATTTTTAAAGGATGGCCATTGCTCCACATTGGAATGAGCATGAGCAGTGTTCTAGGCATTGTCTCACAGTATTTCCTTCAGCCTGTTAGATCTATACATGCTTTAAGCTGCACAATAATTCATTTTGCAACTGGCAAATCATTATATACTTGAGAAAAAGTGCAGCTTCTGAGTTTCAGCACAAACATAAAGAAAAGGGAGAGGCAGGGGCTCTGATTACCTTCCCAGAACCTTTCACCTTGAATTCCGTGGTTGGTTTTGGGGAGGCTTTTTGAATTTTCTTTTTCTCCTTTTCTCTGTGTTTTTTAGGCAAACTGGAATATCCAAACAAATTACAAAACAGGCTCCAAGTTAAATTTAACCTAAATATATCTGAGAATTTGAGAAGGCAAGGCAAGTCAAGCACAGGCAGCCTTCCAAAAGACCTCAGTCCATCTCTTCCAGGGTCAGCAGCCAACACAAATCCTCAGGCTCTGACTTTATCAGGAGAGGAGATAACTAGAAAGGAAAAACAGCATTTTCCCTCAGGTAATGTGATTATTTTTATGCTTCCTCCACCAAAGGTGCCAGATGACATCTCTGCACACAGAGAAATAGATTTTCTTCCTTAACAGCCCTACAACTGAAATGGGAAAAATGGAATTTTATCTCCAGTTTGTAGCTGTGTGCCAGTGTGGAGAAAAGTTAAAGGATGTGGCCCGTGGTAGAATCCCAGCAGAGCCATTTTTAAACCTACACGCTCCTTAGAGTGCTGCTGTTCACTCCAGCACAGCCAGGAAATCTGTTCCTGCCCCTTACCTGACTTTCCCATCCACATGGGCACCCAGACAGGTGACATGGGATGATTATAAATGTTCACTCACCAAATTCCATCCAAGCAGCCACGCCAGGAAGACCTTCAGAGTTATTGTCTTCTCTTCCAACAGGGTTCCCTGGCCTGTCCGTGTAGAGGCTCAGTGTGAGCTCTCCAGCACGAGGCAGACACCTGAGGGACACACACTTGCCCCATAGAAATCAAAATTTAAAGTATTTAATGTGACATAGTTCTGGCTTCAAAAGTGGCACCACCTGTCCATTGAGTTTTGAGTGGAGTGCAGCTACACTATTCCTTATAAATGCTTCTTAGACCATCACCCATTGTTGGTTTGTGCAAAAAACATCTTAGAAATTCCTTAACCTGTACCCTGCCCAGCAATTCATTTTCTGGATGACAAATACATGGATAACTTTGACACCTTTCTTCTATTTTGACATTTTTTCTGGTGTTCCCACTAGTGCTTGTGGAAGTACAGGGAATCTCTCTCAAATAAAAAAATCCTGTCAAAATATGGCAGAAAAAACCCTCTTAATTTATTCACTGTCCTGGATATACAGAAATAATCCACAGAGCTAATGAGATCACCAGGTCAGGAACCTTAAATTGAAAAGGCAGATAAAAAATCTGTCAGATGGGATCAGAGGTATAATTTCCTTTTTTTCTCTTACTCAAGCCATTCTTCAATGCAGACAGATTTATTCTTAGTCTCTGAGCTCTCATCTGCTGCAGTAAGGCAGTAAATGACTCTTCATGAATGAATCCACTAAAATTTAACTAAATAAAAGAAATTATGCTCAACAGAGAGGCCAGAACATGTTGTGTTATATGTGTGGTTATAATTGTCCACATAGGACTTTCTCATGGTTGGTGAAAATGAACAATAAAGGTTAATGCTGGCACCCTAAAGACATTTTGTTTCATGCATATGTGAGTTCTTATAAAGTCTCATTATGCCTTTACCCAGACAGGAGTACAATGAATTATTCTTTTATGCAGCTTCACCTTCCTTTCCCCAGCCTCCCTTTTCTGTGCAGGCAACACTGCAAGGTCAGATAAGATAAAATGAATACATGTAAAAACACATTAAATATATAACACGAGTTAAATATTTGCTCAACATCTGTCAGGGCAGGCTGAGCACTCTCTGTAGGCAATCTGCAGTAAAACCCTGAGTAAACGACTCTTTTTGGAGCTTCCCAGAATCCTGCTCAGCTTTCTCAGCACAACTGCAGCAGTCCTGTCAAAACCACAGGGTGGTCCCATGACATTGACACTCTCAGCTCATTCTTATTTCCAGCACATCAGCCAGACATCCCCTCCTAACGTGGTTCTCACTCAGAAGCAATGCACTGAGATGCAGAAAATCAGATTTTCAGAAACCACAATGGTTCCTCTGCTTAAGTCCTCCTCAAACTTCTCACACTCTCTGAACTGCAGTTGCAGCTCATAGACCTGGCTGTACAGAAATTATAGCTCTTAATATCTTTTGAAACGTATTTCCTGCCTGAAATGAAATTTCTCTATGAAATTCTAGTTTACCACTCAGTGACATTAGAGAAGGGTCTAGAGAGAGACTGTCAGGGTAATTTGGAGATGGTGAAATACGATGGACAACATGATGATGGAAATTACCAATGTCTTGGGAACACTAGTAAGGTAAGAGTTTCTCTTTAAAAAAAAAAAAATCTTTGCAAAAGCAATCTTAAAATACTTTAAAACCTTCCTGCACTGGAAATATGAAACCTGATGTTACATAAAAACTCAGAGGAAATGTCAGTGTCTTTAGACATTACTGGAAACAGGGTTATTCATTAAGTCTAATTACCCACTTCTAGTTCAGAAAAGCTATTTCATTTGTGGGCTAACCCCTCTCTCAGATATTTCAGGGGAACTTTCAGCTTCATGAGATCCTGTCCCTGAATTACCCTTAACACCTTTTAACATTTTGGTATTTAATTTTTCTCAAGTTCATGGCACTAGAAGTTGCATCTACAAAAAAATCTTGGGGTTTCCTGGCAGAGAGGAGATTTCAGGGGTGGTGATGAGAATCTCTGTGCTGTTATCAATTCTTACATTTATCTTGGAAATTTTCCTACTGCTGGTCTGCAGATCCTTACAGGGCCACCTAAAATAAAATGTGTGCCCATCAGGCCATTTCTTTTTAGGACTAAAAGAAACCTGGCAGCTCATACACTCAAAAACTCAGTACACAAACTTAATGCCTTGTTGAATATTCAGGCAAGCAGGCTTCAGGAAGCTCATGGAAGGCAGTGCTGATGAAAACATCAGGGAATTGAGTGACAAGTGTAAGTCAGATTTTAACAGCTGGAGAGAAT
Organism: Brachypodius melanocephalos; assembly: GCA_013398615.1. Classification (NCBI taxonomy): domain Eukaryota; kingdom Metazoa; phylum Chordata; class Aves; order Passeriformes; family Pycnonotidae; genus Brachypodius; species Brachypodius melanocephalos. Next base: position 4,374,703 of record VZSR01000055.1, on the reverse strand, counting down.
CAGGCATCAATATATCTTAGTTGCAAATTACTGACTGTCAGTATTTGTTTTACAATTGTGATGTTTCAGCTGCTGTTGACAACTGCTTGCTGCTCAAAATTGCAGAGAAGCCTTTCCATAAAATACGATACAGCAATTTTTTCAAATCATCCTTTCTTTCTCTAGTAATAAATTTATTCAAAGTTATTTGGAGATCACTCTATTTTCATTGACAATATAAGAAGCCCATTTTGGAATTGGCCTATTTGCCCCTTTTAGCTGGTTTTCCCTCTTTCAGGAGGAGTTTAGGATTAGCAGAACGATCTTAACACAAAATATTAAACTATAAAGTGTTTTCCCTTTTGCTTTTCCTGTCGTCCATTTCCTGAAGAATCAATGTCTTCTGAACTGGTTGAACAATAAGATCTCTGTGTAATGCAACACAACACCTGAAGTAAATTTTTGAATTTACTGCCCTCTTTATGTTTTTTGTCCTGTGAGCTGCACAGTGTGGGGTGTGAGGAACTCCTCTTCTTCAACTTAACCAGGAGGCAGCACCTCCATGCCCTGACAGATGAAAAGAAATTGGCAACAGGTAAAATCAGCAGCAGTGCCTTGAAATCAAACAGTGGTTATTGAGGAAAACACGTGGGGTTTTTCTGAACAACTGCTCCCCTGCCCTGTCTCTGAGCCCTGCAGTCTCTGATCAGGGTGCAGAGCAGCTGCTTTTATCATGTTTGGGTATCTGTGATCATCAATAAGCTAAACAGCACTGAAATAAAAGGAGAATGGAAAGGTTGAGCCCTCCTACCACACTTGGTGTAGATGTGATGTAAGGTGTTCGTGGCTGTCTCACTGCCAGGTGATTTATAACAGCCTCAAGTTCCAAAAAGCAGAGAGCTGCAGGGATACACGTCAGCTTTCCTCACACTGGCTGTCATCCCCTTGGAAACACAATAATTAAGATGTCTGCTGCAACTGCTTCTGTCAGAAATATTTTTAGATTTCAACCCGTTTCAAGAAACTCAGAATATAAGGGGGGAAATTACTGTGTGCTGAATGACAAACTGAGGAAAGACTTGCTGCTGTCAGGAGAAACATTTGAACAAACACAGAGGCAAAATTCCTTGTCAATAACGTGAAAACTGTCTTTATTTATGTATTTTATTTCCAGAAAATATAAAAATGACAGGTGTCACTCTGCTTTTCCATGTCTTAGACTTGCATCCTGATATTAAAGCTAAAGCCTTCTGATGTTTTGGAACTCTGAGCTGAGTTCCCAAGCCTTTTCACGTAAATAAGAAAATGTTTACATTCCTTTGCAATAAGAGAACATTTGAGTGATTGAAATGATCACCAATCCGAGCGATGGGATGATCTGCTCTTGGCCAATACTTGGCCACTTATGTACAGTGTATATAAATGGAGTCAGAAATGTGAATAAAGAGAATTCCTGCATGCTGACCCCGGACCTGTCCTGCCTCGTCCTTTCCAAACTCCACGAATGCTGCACCAATGGCGCAACAGACAGGAAAACAGATAACAATAACAAAGATGAGCATTAGTTTGACAAGGAGCAAGGTCAGCTGTGACAGAAGTGAAATGGCTCTCAGTGAAGTGAGAGATCTCCATCTGGTGAGACAGTGAGTTTTCCAAGTTTTCCAAGTCTGGGGGTGCTGGTGTGAGGCAGCAGCTGCCCCTGCAGGGCTGTGGATGGGTGTGGGATGCTGTGCTCTCCCAGCTGGGCACTCAGGGGCTCTCACCTGCCCCAGCACAGCCCACAGGAGATGGAACAAATGCACTGAGACAGGGGCACCGTGCTGAGGGTGATGCTGGCCTGTCAGGAATGGTTAATTCTCATTTAGCGTTAATCAACGAAATAAGACTCAATTAAACAGGTTGCAACCAGCATTAAGAAGTGACATTAATTTGCCAGTTAGGAAAGGATGGTGTTTTTTCTGCCCAGTTACACACTTTTCATTGAATTTTCCATCTGTGGAGCTATTTAAAGGGAGATAAGTCTGCTTGTGTGTGTTCCCAGGCTTTTCCCTGTAAATATTGCACTGAAAGGCTACTCAATTATTAAGGTCTATATTCTAACACACATCAAAGAGCAGGGAAGAGCTCTGAGTGCTCAGTGTGGAGGAGAGACCTCTTGGCTGCAGGTGCTCAAACATCACCTCCTTCTGCAGCTGATCAGAGAGAGCATCAAGAAAGGATCAGGCAGGAATCACAATCCTGTGATTTTGGGAATTGTTCTGTGCTGTCACCCAGCAGGTTTGGGGACCAAAGAAACAAGCATGGCCACGATTAAGTAGTACCAGGGAAATAAAATAGCAAAAATTAGAGAACAAAAGGTGAAGAGAGGAGGAAGAAGAGGAAAATTGGTCTTGTTGTCAGCTGGAACAACCCCAACTCCCCATCTTTCCAGGAAGGTGGACACTGAACTCCAGCTGAGGCTGAGGATGCAAAAATAAGTGAAGCAAAAAGGGTTTTTTCCGTGCCTTGCATAGGTGGGCCCAGTTCTGTCCATCATTACATTGTTTGTTGTTCTTGCAAGAACACAGTGTTGTTAGCAAGTGTTCCCCTGAAAATTGTGCACTTTTTCCCTGCAAAATTGGCATTTTCCAATACATTGTCCCAGGTAATTGCTTCCTAGGATTTCTACCTTGCTCTTATTGTCCTGTGCACTTTTGGTGCCTTCCTCTACCTCAGCAAAGTCATCCTGCATCTCAATTGTATTCTCCACTGTGTTTGAAGCACCCCTAGTTGCATGTCACCTACAAATTCCATGTTCCACCTTCTCCTACCCCAGCCACTCACGAGAATTTTTAGCCATCATCAAATCTGTTGAATCTCATGTTGGGCATGTCTCCTTTCTGATAGCAAACCCCAGTGATTATCTCCTTCTGGAATTCTAAATATATTCCCACAGAACTCACATTTTTCCTGTTTTACTTATGTTTCCCTATGTTGTGGATAAGAATGTCGTCTCAGAAAATGCCAAAAAGCTTTATCAGGTTTCTGACATCTATTTCTTCTCCCTTTTCCAATGAGTTATGATTCTGTCTTAGAATGAAATTAGGTAAGTCTCAAGTCACTTTTTTTCTTGATAAATGGATATGAGTTCTTATCTTCCCCTTGTCTTCTGGATGCAAACAAATATTTTGTTGAACCATGAATTTCAGCATATTTCCAGGAAAGATAGGTCAATCAAGTTAACCTTTATGCTTTAACTCATTCTTCTTCTCCCTGATGAAAAATAGCTGCCTTTTTTCTTGTCTTGCACTTTTTTAGTGCAAGAATTGCCTGTGCAACTGCAAACTGTCTGTATTTTTTTGAATAATTATTTCAGTAGATATGTTAAATTGCCAATAATTTATTTGCATTCCGTGCCATAAACAATTTTTTTCTATGAATAAACATTTATTTTCCAATGAAAATTACAGGTCTAGGTGATGATAAAAGCAGCATAAAATTCTCTAAATTAATTGTAAAAACTTCATCTTAAAGATACTAATTTTACTTTTCCAAGCGTGGTGAATCGCTGATTATCAAAGTTTGGGTTTTATTTTTCAATGAGTTTTTCTCTGTTAAAGATTTATGAGATCAGTAATTTTCTATATTAAGGACCCAAACTTTTTTTTCCCCCACATCAGAAGAAAACCTTGCAGAAAAGAGAGATCTACATTCACAGACTTGTGAAAAATGTCCTGACTCAAAAACCTGAAGCTTGATCCTGAAGTTTGGATCAGGGTTGTAGACACCCATGGAATTACAGCTGGACACACACACAGAGAAGTCTTTAATAGAAATAACCTGAAATGTTTCTAAAGACTGAAGATCTTTGAATGAGATGATGATAAAAACTTCCTCTTACAACCTGGATTGCAAAGAGCTCTCCCTCTTGCAAGACAGAAGAAGAAAGAATTTCATTAAGTAGATACCAAATTTTATCAGATTAATACAATATTATGTACCTTCTCCAGTTGTGGATCTCCATAATTAAAACATCCTTTTGAAGGGGCTGATGAATTCAGTTTATTTTTTTCCTCAATGACCCCGTCTACAAAATTATTTTTTATTTAACCTTCTGTGCTCCCTTCTGCCTTTATATGATTCTTCCAACTAAAAACTTCATTTCTCTAAGCTGTCCACAAATAAATATTTTGTTGGCTCTATTTTACAGCTGCCAAAAGATACTGAACAACATAGATGTACCAATTCCATCTCCAACGATCTTTCAATTAATTTTTTCTGTTTTAACTACCAAAAGGAATTCCCCAAACTTTGCAATTTAAAACTAAATATGCTCTAAATTGTATTTATCTACAGTTTTATTTCAACCATCTATTCCGACACACTTTTCTTGCAGTTCTCAAGGTTGCTCAGTTTGTTGGTGATTTGACCTTGTCACTTGAAGTTCATGTCCAAAATTGGAGTAATTCCCACAGTATCCTGCATTTTTTTTCCCCTATGAATCATCCTGGCTACTTCAGAGATTCCCAGTCCTCTGAATAATGAATTAATAATTTAAGATTCAATTTCTTAATCTGTTGCATTCATTCATTTTGCAATGACTTTGATGAGGAATGAAGGCAGTAACCACCTTGCAGGAATGAACATATCAGATGTGATTTTTTTTTTTTTAAAGACTGGTTCTCAGAAAACACAAAAAAAAAATTAGATGGTATTTGAAGGAGTAATTGAAAGTGAAAGCCATGGGCATACAGACATTAATTAACCCCCCTTTCCTCCTAACCCCAGCAGATGAAGCCTGTAGTTGCAGTTTAATGGATAAATCTCACTTCCAGCACCTCAACAGTAGAACACTGTGGTGTGCAAGGACAACATCAGCCATGTGAACAGTTTTCCACTCATTTCCACTCCTTGAGGAAATGAATATATTGCCAGAAGATATTTTTAAAATCTCCTATATATATATCCCTTAGAATTCTCCAGATTTATTTGAAACAACCACCTGTATTATATCTTCAACTGCAGAGGCACTTCTTTGTTCTGCTGTCTTGATGATGAAAGTAATTTTAATAGAAAGCATAGGAATTTTAATATGTCATTAATAATTAATATTTCAAGGATAAAATCTCTTAGAAGTTCTTGTTTTAATTCTGTTCTTTGGAGTTTCACAGAAAATCTAAAAGAAGACAATTTAGGGTAGTTAATATGCATAAATGCTGGAGGTGAGACTCACTGGAATCCAACTTTTTTTAACTCCTTAATTAAAACACTGTCTGTTTATTAACAAGTTTGTTTCCTACCTTTGTCTATACAGGCCTGAGTTTAGGTAAGAGAAGTTAGAGAGAGCAAAGGAATTGTGATGGAAATAAATAAATAAGCAAAACAAATTTGAAACAGAAAGGAGTGGTTCATTTTAACCCACGAGCTACACGTAAGTGCTAAGAGCTGAAGGAAAGACTGGTCTCTGCTGAGAGAAAACACAAGGAAAAGCAGATTTAGGGTACCCAAACAATTCTTATCAACAAGAGCTTTCATAGTTGGTGTTGGTTTTGTCAATGTCTCTCATTTATGTGCCCTCATGAGGGCCAGCAGGTCTGAAATGTCTCTTGCTTTGACATAGAAATGATGTGATCAGCAATGATAGTGGAGGCTGAACCGGGTGCTGAGTGTTTGTACTCAGGAGAGCATCTGGGGTTTGGTTTTGTGAGTTAAGGAGGCTCTCCTGGCTGGAGTGCTGCTCCTAGAGAGAGGAAGAGGCAAGCACAAAGTGAGCATGGAGCTGAACACTGTCACTGACAATGAGACTTCTCCCTGGCACAGCGAATTAAAGAGAGCCCTGAGACTCCCTGCACACAGCGGGAGGAGGACAAGAACCTGCATTTACCAATGGTGACTGTCATCAGCTCTCCTCAGCCTGACTTGGGCTTGGAAAATCTCTCTGATGTGTTCATCTGCTTAATGAGCCCGTGGTGTCTCTTCACAGCCTCATCCTGGCTATATTGAGCTTATTCCACCTATCAAAAAAGCTTCTCTTTTATTTATCTTTTCCCTCCCCAGAACGTCTTCTGCTCCACACAAGCATTATCCAAAGGCAGTGGGCTGCAGTCTCTTGGTTGGGGGATTTTGGATAGCCCTGAAGGGCTGAACTAGGAAAACAAGGGTGCTGTGGGACTGTTCACCCAATTCCTGCTGGCATTTTTTAGGTAGCCCAGCTGAGCCTTGATGTGTGCTGGGAGCAGCAGCATTAGAGCAAAGCTGGGCTTGGCAGGAGGGGCTAAAGGACCTTTTTGGTCACCTGCAAATCCCTGTCTCCTGTCAGGTTTGTTTATTTTAATTCTTATTGAGCTCATGAAATCAAGTTTAAGTCAGAGTATATGTTGTCCTGCCAGTTTGAGAGATCCAAGTGGCCCTTGACACGCTGTCAGATTTAAGTTCCTTAAGTAGTGATCCTTACAGGAACTACAAAAAGAAAGAAAATGGAACCTGAACTGAAAAAAATCGGATGCAACTGCTCTGAGTTTTACCCTTTCTACAAGCAACAAATCTTGAGCTTTGTTAACAAAGCTCTGAGTGGTTTTCTTGTCACAGTGTTACACAAGTTTCACCTTATTAACCTAACACACACACCATGTTCTAAACCAGCCTTCCAAAAAATTAAAAGCTTTCCAATGTAGTCTTGGCATTTGTGTACAAATATGATCCATTACCTTCATGACATTTTCTCAAAATATAAGAAAACCTTTTGTTTTTTTTTTTACCAGTACCCAAGCTCCAGTGACTTAACTCCTTCTCTCATTAAGAAAAATGCTATAGTATTTATACTTATTAATATATAACATACATATATAAAACATATGACATATGTTATATCTATAAAATATAACAATATATATTACATCTATAGCAAAATGTTAGCAGGTGAATTCTGATAGCCCAGAATTCTCCATAGCTGTTTCAAAAGCTAACTCTAGGGAAAGAAAAAAGACAAAACCAAATTTTATCAACACGTGATTCTTATTTACTCACTGGATTTAACCAGTACTTTTTTCACTACACTACTTGCAGTAGATTCTTTTCTTTTTTTTTTATTTGTTTGTTTGTTTGTTTTGTTTTGTTTTGTTTTGTTTTTTTCTGACCATTTTAAGTGGCATAATTGATGTTCCTGTTGTGTGGAATCAGGTGTTTGAGAGTATAAAAAGTTTGAGTTCAGTGTGGCTTTTCCAGACTTTAGATATTCAAAAAATACACTTCTTGTTAAGAAGAAAAGACATATTTGATTCATTTGCAACAAATCCCTCCTGAATTTTGCCCACTTTGCAAAAGGAAACATCAGCAATGTGCAAAAAAAAGCAAATAACAAAGGTTTTGCTGAATTGAACTTGCAGTTTCTGCTAGGGTGTAAAACATCAAAGCCAGATGCAAATCAGCAAAGAGGTTCCTTTCAGGCTCATCATCATTTCCTCGAAAATTCTCAGATCTGCCCAACTGTTGCAAATCTGCTTTCAAGAGACCCATTGCATGAGATTATTTTTAACATTTCTCATGCCCTACTAAACCCCATCCCCTCACACATCATCAGCTCATCTTCTCCCTCTGATACAATGTTGTCAATTCTTCAACAATCCCTTTACTAACCTGGAATATGACAGCTTGAGAGAATCCACGTTTTACTCTCTTTCATGCAGCTGATCTTTGTTAAATCATAAATAATCTCCTTGCTTTGGTAATACCCTGCCTCATATTTTCACCTAAAATAAAGCACCTGAAAACAACAGTTCCACATTTCAAAAATCTAATCCTAAATTTTAAAAGTGTTTGGGAGAAAAAAAAAAAAATCCTTGAAGGGTGTTTATTTCCAACAGCCATGTTCTTCTCAGTATTAACCACCCCAACAGTAAAATAAATGAGGCACTGTCAGTAGGGCACAAGCTACTACACCCAGCAAAAAGAATGCAAAATCTGTACTTGTACCTAATCCAAACACATGCTCAAGGCAGAAAGACACCAAATTTTACAGAGACAGAGTTGCAGAGACCCTTTTAGTATCTATTTCTCCTAAAAATTAATAGGTGTTATAGATTTCAGACCAAGGAATTGTCTCACATAAATTACTTTTCAGAAAAAAATGAAAGTATTGAACTTGCTTGAACTCTGTAATTAATTTTTTTTTTCATATATACATTTAAAAGCAGGAAGGGAAAGATTTTCCATAAGGCTAATGACATACGTGTTTTTATTGACTTAATTTTATATTTTTCAGTTGCTAGAATAAAAAAATAACCTTGAGGGTTTCTTCTAACAAGTTTTGCTTCTGTAACTTCAGGCTTTGCAATCAGCCCATACTCCAACTTTCCCAGTTATGCAAATTTGTATTTGCTCAGCTAACGCTTGGTTACAGAAAGTACAGACAGTTATTTGCATTTCAGAGCTAATAAAAAATCATGAAGTTCCAATTTTAATCAATTTAACTTAGTCCCCATGGTAATCCTGGAGGAAATATGAGGGCGAAAGAGGGTGTTTTGTTCCTGTAAAAAATAGCTGATTGATTGATTGATTGATAAACAGATGATGTGTCACTCACAAAAGATCAGAAGCCATAATGAGAATACCATTAAAGGCAATAGTTCCAAAAGTGAGAAAAGCAGGTGCTTATATTGTCAATATACCTGTAGAAGCCCTCTGAGCAATTTTTTCCCTCAGTGTTTCACACCCTCCTGCTGGGATCAATGCCCCCACCTGCAGAAGTCTCTTGCTGATGGAGTTTATTACTTGAATTCAGCACTGGGGTATAACATTTTCCCTATTTTGAGCAGGTGGATTTGCAGCTTGGCAGTGAATAGAAACACTGAAAAGGCAAGTGCCAGGCACCATGTTGGTTTTGCATAATGAACTTCTGCCTTTATTTTTCTGGAGAGTTTGGAAAAGGAATACAAGCACTCTCAAGTCCAGTGAAAGAGCTGGAATAAACCTACTCAGAACTAATTGGCATTCAAATGAATAATTACTGGCTTTGTCAAATAGATCTATTCTGATTATTTTCATTTATTAGGTCTGTCACTCCTCCTAAATTCGAACACTGTGTTTACATCAACCTGTCTTTAACAATTTACCAGAGCTACACATTTGCACAGGTAGCAATTAGAGTGACCTGGGCATCAGAAGCAGCTCCTAATAGAACTTTGGATCAGTACATTCATTCATTAGGTGATTATCACTGATAACATAATGACAAATGGACACATCAATTAAGGGATTTCTTTTCTAGATAATGATTGTTATGTTCAAAACTGTGTAAGGAGGTATTTCCACTATGTCTTCTTCAATAGAAGATCTGTATGGAAATAATAGTTAATTTAATTTGGTTTTCAAAAGCATGCTACAAACCCAGATCTCATTAATATGTGTCTAAAGGTGCTCTACAGTCCTTCGCCCAGAGATACCACAAGAAGATGTACCCCATTTTGCCTCCTGATTTTTTTCCTCAGGAGTGATTTTTTTTTTTTTTTTTTGTCATAAATTCACTTGTCCCGCTGGAAAACTTCCCTCAGGGATATTCAAGCACTCCCTGGTTTTCGTGGGCACATGAAAGGAAGATGACTGCACATAACTCTTGGAGCTCTCCAGAAGACATTTTTGGAGATATAAGCAAGTCCCTAAGCATGAACACTGAAAGCCTCTCAGGCTTTACAGGAGAATTCATATTCTTGACTTGGACAAGCATGAGATTCAGCTCCTCTGATTTTATGTGTCAGGACTCTGATAGATTCCCATGTGGAATGGTTGCTCTTAATGCCTTTTATAATTTATTTACAGTGTCTTCCAGAATGACGTGCACATGGCTTAGCCCTGTGGCTTGTCAAGGATTTTTGCTGACTCCTTGAGTCAGTCAATCCCACAGGTGCTCACAGGTTAACCCTGCAGGATTCCCAGTGCCAAACACATCTCCTGCTTCCCTGGAATTCACCCAGGACAAACACCAAAGAAGAGGTGCTGAAAGGGAAGTATCAAATGTAGGGTTTAGGTGTGAACTGGATGCCCAGCCCTGTGAATGTAAAAGGGATTTCAGGTGAGATGAAGATCCTTGCAGGATGAGACCAATGATTTTCTTTTTCTCCCTCCTGATTTTGCACTTGGCAGAACAGTGGAGCTGCACATTTGGAACAGTTTTCCTTGTAACTCAGACAGATTGCAGGTGAAAAGCTTTTTTTCTTTATCCCTGAAATCAGCAATGCTTGTGAAGTTACCTCTCTGAGCTTAGAAACCCAAAGTAACAATCACTTGTGAAATTTCTATAAAATCACACTCCCTACTCAGAACCCCACCTTCAGCCACAGAAAGTGAGGTCTATCAAACCCCTAAACAAGTGAAACTTATTCCCATTTGCACAATTTAGACAGATTTTGTAGTGTGTTTTACAATATTGGCTTGACTTAAAACAACCACCCACTCCTTCATGAGAAAAAAAATGGCTGGTATTACATAGAAAATCCATAGAATTTCCATGTTGATAGATCAATAATTACTGAGCAGAAAGAAGTACAAAAGACAAAATGATATGACAGGTTCATTTGCAGGAAAAGCATGGTGTTTTGTTTTAATAAAAACTAACCTCACTCTAAGGCTAGTCTTAATGAGAAACTTATTGATTCATTCAAACTCCTTTAGTTTTTCTCTAATCCATATTGAGCTGAGTTTAAAACTCACTGAGTTGTCTATAAATATTTTGCATAGGAATAGCAATGTGCTGATCTGTGAAATATGTGGGCTTTTCTGCATAAAATGTCGCTTTTTATTTTGCTTGAGTGTAGAATGTATGGGTGTACACATCTTTTAAATTGCTTTGGTTTTTATTAATGCTTAGATCTGTAATAGCTTAACTTTTTAAAGTGCTGGCCGTTTCACAGAGGATATAATTCTTCAAGTTACCATCAATAACAATTAAACAACAACAAAAAAACCCAAACAAACCAAAAAAATCCAATTGCAGCAAAGAAAATTGTATATTTAAGATCACCTAAGGGAGAAGCACTTCTTCAGCTCAATGCTGAGGTCAGCTGTGCCAGCTGCACTACTGGTGGCAATCCAGTGGAGACAGAAAAATGAGGATATGTCGCAAAAGGATGCATCCAAAATAGGTGAACAAATTTTTTTAATGCTTTGATCACTTTTGTTGTGGGGGTTTGGGGGAGGGTGTTTGTTTGTTTGTTTGTTTGTTTGTTTGTTTGTTTGGTGTTTTGTGTGTGTTTTTGTTTGGTGTTTTGTTGGGGTTTTTTTAATGAAAACACAAATCCACACCACTGGCCAGAGTGCTGGGAATTTAACATGTGTGAGGTCACCAAAAAACCCAGCTACACGATTTATATCAACAAAACACACCATTTAAAAGTGGCAAACACATGGAAAAACATCCTAAAAACTAAACTCCTCGAGTTCACATTAAACCTGATGCCAGCACACAACCCATGTGTTCCCCAGCACCAAAGCAATCTGTTTTTCTGGCTGTGTGCAGGAACAGGGCACCTACATGCCTTGCTTGTGAATCAGTACATGCCATAAATAGGCAAGCAGCTTCCCTTCATGATTGTCCTCCCCGCTCCTCCACCACTGTCATCAAGGAAAAAATTGGAATACTTGTGGGCACAAGGCCACAAAAGAGTTTCAGTTTAGGAATTTATTTCTGCAAACAGAGTGCAAGTGTGCATCTCTATTTTCCTTCAATTTGTGCTGTGCTGTTAGCATTAAATCAGTCTTCAGTTGCACCCATGGTCATTGAGTCTGCACACTTGTGCAGAGATAAAACTGAGTGCTATTTGTGATTTGCTCATTCAGGGTTATACTGTTACTTGTTTAGCTGTAAATACACATTTTTAGGTGTTGCTTTGTCTCCCAACCACAGTTCCTTTCTTGCAGGCCACTTCAAACTCAATATACTGTAAAATGCACCACCAGTGTTTTTAAATACCCAAACAAAAGCACTGAACACAGATCTTCACTGCCCCTCTCCACATTGCTGCCTTAAGGGAATAAAAATGGATTTTCACCAAAAAGCTTTAAAATTTTCAGATTATTTCAGGGCTGGTACTAATAGCTACAGCATCTGAGCACCCAGGAGAAACATTTTAAAAGTATAGAAGGGTTCACACTTCTCTGATTTTCACAATTCTTGGGTATGTTCTAGTCCAACTAATATACAATTTGGGCACTTCATGGGGCAAAGAGTGGTGAGTGGTGACCACTGGAAGATTTCCTCCCAAAGCCCACTTCTGATCTGAAATACAGTGTTAAAGCACGTTTGAAAATACCACTAAATAAACCAACTAAATCTCAACTTCTGAACATCTGTATCCACAATAACTCTAACAGCAATTGCAACAAAAGTTTGGAAGTTTCTGGAAGTTCAT
>VZSR01000055.1:4324698-4362244 GCA_013398615.1 Brachypodius melanocephalos | reverse complement strand
CTCTAAACCACCTGAATGTCAGAAAATCGCAATCCAACACTTCTGCTGCTCACCCAACAAGCTCTGTCTTGCAGTGGAATCAGCAAATTCACATGAACACTTTCCACGGGCACACTGGCAGCTGCTCAGCTTGAGTCAGCATGCAGCACACTGAGCCCGGAACTTCCCTAGATCAGGAGGATAATACACAAGGAATGCAAATTAGTTACTATCAAGCCCTCTGTTCACATAATAAGCAACTGATCAAAATTTTCTGCTCAAAAGAAGAGTCAGCAGAGGAAAGCAGTAAATTTCCTTAGCATCTGTTGTGATGGAGATGGAGTAATGGTTCACAGGCAGGAGCTGGAGTTCTCAATCAGCTTGGTGCCGTTATGGGAATAATCACTGTGGACAGGAGTGTTTCAGGGAAAATAGAGTTCTGGATTAACAAATTGGCTGTGAATCATTAAGGGATAGGGCATGAAATGATATTAAGCCATGGCAACAAAGGACTTCCAATTATTTATGAAAAAAGTCAACCGAGACAAACTGCTGTAGCATTCATTAAACTAATGAGGGGAAGCACCATGGACTGCAGTTTGAGGATAATACCTTGAGGTCAGAATGCAATTTGATGCAACTCTGGTTTGATCTCTCTGCTGAGAACTATGACACTGTTTAAAAATTTAATTTGATAAAGATCTGAAGCAGGAGATATGGCTGCCCTTCCTTCAGAGAATAAACAAGAGGAAAAAACATGTGAAAGGTGCCTCTATGGTAAGAATGTTGGAACCTGAAGGACTGCATTTGGGGGTGATATTAATGTTCTTGAGGGATAAAAGCTGGAAAAAGGATGAAGTGGCAGAGCTGGTCTGGGTTTGCATCTGTCCCTCAGCACAAGCAGAGCAGCACCCTCAGACTTCAACCAAACCCTGCCTAAATTCTGGCATGGGCAGAAGGACTTCCAAAGGCAACATGACAGCATGTTACTCACAATTCTGTTTTATTGCAAAGTCTAGAGAGCAAATTATCAGCTCAGAGCCCTAAATATATGCTTAGGTTGTGCAAACTCTGGCATGAAGCATTCAAAAGCTGGGGAGGAGGGGTTTAGTGCCATACACCCTGTATGAGCAATGGCAAGCCTGGAAGCCCTGCTTCACATTCTGTATTTTATCCAAGAGATGAGCAAGTAGGAAACTTCCTCACTGCCTACAACTGCTTACACAGGAAGTCATTTTCTAATATCAGAAACTTGTCATGAGTGACACAACCAGATGCAACAACAAGGACAGAGATTGCTCTAGGCAAAATTAGACAAAAAATTGGGAGCAATTTTACCCAGTGGAATGAAAATGGTAGGAGGGAGACAGGCTTGGAAAAGAAAAGGTACATTCTCCAGGGATTACTTTCACTCTGCAAAACAAACAGAAACAAAATTGAGAAAAGCATGTTTAAGTTCCAAGTAAAATTATGTTGTTGCTATCAAAATCAGGAGCTCCTATTTTAAAGGTTGTGCCATCCAGGAGATCAGACCAGGCAATCTCAGTAAACCCAGCTTGGATTTTAAAATCCTTACACACACGGGACAGGAAAATTATCATAACACCTAGAGAAAGGAGTTTGCTGAGACATTATGCATGTCAGCTCTGAAAGCAACCAGGCCAGCTGTCCAAAAATCCCAGGCAAGAGGGCTTTTCATTCAGAAGTGCAATCACTTCTGCTTTTCTAAAAGTAGCAAAGCTGTGATTATTTGAAACAAGAGAGAAGGATACAAGATAATTAAGTTTTAAAACCCCTGCAGAAGCAAAGGAAACCTCCTGGATTCAGGTGGAACAATTTTATTCAAACATCAAGGCATTGCATCTCTCACACTTGTGTTGAGCCATGGAAGTGGAATCACTTTAACAGAAGTTTGAAACAGATGTATGTGCTTGATCTGTTTTGAATACTTTATATACTATTTGAATTTAAATTAAACATTGTAAATAATATTTATTATCCAGACAAGGACTGCATAAGTAATATTTCTACAAAGAAAAAGCCATCACAAACAATAAAACGCTTCTGAGGCTGTAAGCAACTATAAATTGCTGGAAATAGAGAATAAATAAGAATAAAGAAAGAATGGGATTTCCACAGTGGCTCAGAACATTCATTACTCAAGTCTGGTGTCCTGTCTCTGTCCTCTACCATACAACTCACAAAATGAAAGTCCTTCAACACACCTGCTAAGCTGCAGAAAAACAAAATATTCCCCTCAGCTGCTCAAAATAAGAAACCATCTCTGACAAATGAGATTTGATTACTTCTGTTTCAGCCTGAAAAATAATAAAATGTCATCACAAGATTATCCACACACACTGTCAATTCAGAAATTATATTTGGACCAATTTTCACTACTGATGTACGTTTTATTATCTCCACACGTTAGGGTAGTTTTAGATCAGAATTGAGTTTGTCCCTTAAACCTTTAATTTTCTCCTTCATGAGCTCACAATAATAATCTGGCCATGCTTTAAATAATTCAGTTATAATTTGCAAGAAAGTCGCATTTTCTGTGCATCCGCTGGTATCAGTGAAAGATTAAAATAAAGCGTGTTGTGCTGCAGCTGAAATGTGCTGCAGTGTGCTTCCACAGAGTTGCTTGAAAGAGCAAAAAATAGTATTAAAAATGAATCTAACTGGTTGTTATTGATTGGCAGGATCAGCACTGCAGAAAAAACACACAGAATTGGATCATGCTCCTAAAAGAAATTAAGGGAAGGAACCAACACTTTCCAAACTGGGAGCAAAAGGAAATTGGCTTATGCTTTCCAAAAATCATGATTTTCTACAAACACTGAGAAGTGAAGCAAAACAAAACCCACAGCAGAATTCTCTGACCATTTCCCTTTAAATGCCCAAGGCCCTGCTACAGCTTGGATTATGATCTCAGCTATTCCTGCTGGAGCAGGTGTCCTTCACATCCTGGGCTCAGAGTCCTCAATCATTCATCAAGGGGAGAGCTGCTGAAAATGCAGGGAAACCATTGGAATCTGGGCATTGGATCCATTTTTTATTTCTTTACATTTTCAGTAGTCAAAAAAGAAACCCCTTCATCCATCACTTTGATAAAAGTCCACAGGACATCCATTTATTCTCTTCCCAACGTGATCCGATGAGTTTGGATCCTTATTTATGTTCTTTCAATGCTCAGACGTTACATTTTCTTGGCCATTATCTCAGCATTACTATTTATTATTAGGCCACAGTGGAGATCCTCTTGTAACGAACTGTGATGCACTGACATATTTCACGTTTGTTGGTTATACCAGATTTATTGCAATTACTCTTGAAAGGGTTGGAGTAATTTACTGAAATCTCATTGTGGAAAAAGGAACTCCTGCAGGAGGTTCTCACTAAATTTTCTATGAAGTTGTGCTAAGATCTTCTGTTCCAAGAGCCTGAATGATTGCCAGCCATCCTAAGATTCATGCTTTACAGAATACAAAGTTTTAATTAAAAATGAGCAATAAATTCATGATAGATTTGTTTCATAGCAATAGCAGGAGCACACAGTTCTAGTATTTTTTTTTTAAAGATAAGCCATGTGTTACAATGAAGCTCCACACAAGATAATGAGGAAAAGGCTTTAAAATAAAATCTTTTTTATGAAATCAGGCTGGCTGAGGGGATGCTTGGTTTTGAGAGGTTCAGCTGCTTGTTGGATATCTCTGGGGGTTTCTACACCCATGAACTGAGCCCTGCCCCTTCCTGAGGTCAGCAGGTTGTGTGTGACATAAATATGCTGGCAAAGATTTTCAATGGATTGGCCTTTTTTCCAGGCTGAGCCTTTGGAGAAATATTGCAAGATTTTGTGTAATTAAGAAATGGTCTTGAAAATCAAAAAATGTTTTCAATCAAAATGATCAGACAGACATCTTGCACCAATGTAGGAAGTTTTCTTCATTCATTACTGTTACACTATTGATTTTGTTGATGTTGCACTTGGGATGAATTTGGCTGCTTCTTCGTAAAATAAAAAACATTTGAAGTTTTATTGATAGTAACCAAGTGAGCATCTCATTACATTATCCCCTAGATTCTTAACAATGGGAGGGAATAACCACCAGGGAAGGCGGGAAAGGCTAATCCATAAATTTCTCATTAGCTGAAAGAGAGAGAAACATTTGCTTGAATAATGGAATATGTTTAGCATCACAGCCTGCAGTTAATCATGTTTACTTGCCCTTACTTTTCCAATATTCACAGAATGAGGCTGCATGGATTTTAGCACAAAATCATCAGCTATCAGTATGTAAACTGACTGTTCAAAAGTACATCTAAAGATGCACATTTTTAAAGCAATGAGAGAATACCTGTGTTCAGAGTGATAACAAAAACAATTAAATTTGCATATTGCACCATTATTCTACTCCAGCATCAATAATAAGCAAAACTTAGAAATTGAGCTAAAGTGAATAATTCACAGCAAATAAATCACCCAATTAATTTTCTCTAGTTTTCTGCTTAGGAAGGTTAGGATTTTTTTTTTAAATCCACTCATTGATTTGAATTTTTTTTTTCACGTAGGCTATTAGATTCACCAAAATCCAAGTTCTGTCTTTCATTTCTATAGTTTTATAAACTACTCAGAATTTAAAAGAAACCCAAACAAACAAAAAACAAACAAAACAAAAATAAAAAAAATTAAAAAAAATAAAAAAAATAAAAAAAAATAAAAAAAAAAAAACAAAACAAAACAAAACAAAACAAAAAAAAAACCACAAAACCACCTTTGACAAGACAAATCCAATTGATCCCTGGAAATAATTTGTGACCTGAGAATAGCTTGGGAACAAGAGAGGCAAGGGTGATTATAGCACTGAAAATTTTAGGAAAAGCTCTGTTAAAATGTCCTCTTGTCCTTTTCACCATGTATGGGGGAAATAGGTTGTTCTCTTGCTCTTCAGGTAGGAGCTTATTTCAATATTGAATTTCTTTTTGCAGGATTGAAGCTGACTCAAATTTTCTTTGCAGCCACTGCTTTCTAGGTTTTCTGGGTTTGCCAACTTGTTTTCCTTGCCACATTAGTGGTGATGATTTACATGAATTTCATGATATAGCACAGAAAATTGTCACAACCACTTTTGTGTGTTTCTCAACCTGTATTTGTGCTTATCAGCACTTACATCTCAGCAAAACCTCCCTCTAAAAGTCCACATCTCCTTTATGCCAAGGTCCCCTGAACTCCTTATCTCATCTGAAAACTTTATCATGCTGTCTCATCCACTTGAAGGCATAAGCAAATTTTAGTCAGCAAATTTTCACCAAAAAGTAACAAAAAAGTTGGATACTCATAGGTCCAAGAGAAACTTTCATCTGTATTCAACACATTCTTTCATTTTCATGTGTGCATCAAGGAGGAGTCAGCTTCACTCAATTTTCTTTTTTTCTTCAGTCCTATTTTATATCATATTAAATTGATATCCTGTCATAAAATATCCTTCACGAGAAGTGGAGCTCTAATGTCACGATGGAAATGTTCATGTAATTTCTGTGATTACCGTTCATTTTCTTGTTGGTTTTTTTTTTTTTTGTGTTGTTTTTTTTTTTGGGGGGGGGGGGTTGGCAGCTCCCCAGCTAAAATATCAAAGTGAAGCTTAAATTCTGAGCACAAAGAAACGTGATTGTTGAAATACCAGTTGCAAACTTAGAATTTCTTCAGCATTTTTATTTGGCAAATGGCCTCATATTTCCTTCTAAATACTTTGATTTCTGTTGGACAAGAGAACCACTTTTCTAAGGCATAACTCCTACTGCAAGAGAGGTAAGTTGGCAAAAACATTCCTTATGAGAGCCCTGAGCAAACTGAATATGGCAGCCAATGGCATTTAACGTCTTCACCAAACAGTGCCTGAGATGCCAAGTAATTCAAATTGCTTCACCCTTCCCTGTAAATGTCGTATCTGACTGCATTAAAATACTGGGTTTAAATGCCTTTAAATTCCAACTCCCTGGCTGACAGCAGGAGGATCATGAGTATCAGATGCACTGATAATGAGTATACTCAAAGTTCTCAACCACAGACAGGTGTGACACATCTCTCTGACACCTTTGCACAATTTCTGAGCCAAAACACCAAGTAGGTGCTCACAGCAGCACAGAGCTAACACCTAACAGAGCTGGCAACGTGATCCATCTTCTCAGAACTGACACAAGGCAGTTGCTTGCCAAAACTAAGATGCAGGATGAAAACACACCCAAAAAAACCCAAGCAAGGGTGGTTCTCTGGGTCTTCCAAAGCAGGTTTCGGATGCCATCATTTTTGTGTAATTGTTTAATTTAAATGTAATAAACTAACAATGTATTGACAAGGGGTGGCCCTTAAAATACAGTATATGGATGGTTTAATGCATTTTCAATTTTTTTTTTGTACCAAAATGGTATTATTGGTATGATAAAAGTAGCTGCACATCTTGGATGAAACTTGCTGTACCAGTGTTTCATGGAAACGTGACTAAACATCACAACTTCTTGTTTCACAGAAAAACCCAGACTTTCAGGTCCTTTGAATCCATGTGTGATACAGAGAATATCTGTACATCCAGAGCATGAATGTTTGCAGTTAATTTAGAAAGCATTATTGAGACTATTAGCCTCAATAGCATTGTTGAGACCAATAACTGGGTGAGTACACTAGAAAAAACCAATTTAGTTTAACCTCCTATTCATAGATAGTTGGTGAAAACAATTCATTTTCTTTGCAATGAAGACCACAGTTAGTTTTACCTATGTTTTAAAATCTAACCAGAAATCCTTATCACCCATTCTGTGCCTTTGGAGCTGCATTTCAAACCAGGCACATTTTATCTTTAAAAAGTTTTTAAAGTAGTCCTCCAATATTCTTCCTAGCAGAGTTGAGCTATTTGCTAAAGACAACTTGTTCCCAAGAACAGAGACCTGGAATGTGTCTCCTGCCTCAGCAGTCTCCCTGCTCTGCTATTTTAGTGGCTTTACCCTCTTTATATCATCCCACTTATCAAGCCATCAAAAGCTATTTGAGAAGTGTCAGCTTTCTTACCTCCTCCAATACCCCCACATCCACAGAGTTCCACTGGAAAAAACATTGCAAAGATGATCCTTTCAGATCTTACCAGAGCTGAACAGATCAGACCCTTTCTGTCTTTTTTGGGTAAGAGAATCTCACCGCTCCACTGATCTTCCCTGAATTCAGGTCAGTTTGAAATCTGTTCTGGAGCAAAGATGGTCAGAGCTGGACACAATCCTCCTGTGTGTCAAGATGACCCAGAAGATGCTGATGTACCTAAAAGTCTTGGTTCATCCTGCTGCACAAGGAAGAACTCCTATTTTAGAACTCAATTTTAGTTGGCCAACTTAGCTGGGAACTTCCAGAACAGCTGAGAAACCCGTGTGCATGTGCTGAATCACTGGCCTACATTTCTGCTGTGCAGGAGGTCACCAGGCAGCAACCACAAGTTTCACAAATACATTGAGAACTTTTTTTTGGGATGCATTTGTCCATCACACTGAAGTGACTTTGCTGTATCTGTGTCCAGGACCGGTTTTCAAAGGTGGTCTAGCAGTGTTGGAGATGTAAATGAGGTAGCAGGCAAAAATAGAGCAGCATTTATCTAGTATTTCAGAGGAATTGCTTTTAAAACCATCAGAGTTGGTTAGTTTACATTTCAGTGATTTTTAACAAGTTCTCTGCTTTGCATCCTAAAGTTGGCAAAGCTCTATATTTATTTTCCATTAAAAAACTGAAGCAGGCTGTCCTAGAGTCTGTAATTTTCTTACAGTCTGGCTTTCCACTGTAGTCTGAGCTACAGAGCAATATCCCTGAAAAGAAAGCAAGTCTTTAGAGATCACAAATAACCAATTTCACAGTACAAGCAGTTGTAAATAGAGCTAAATTCCCTTTAGTAATAAACTATTCATCTTTGTGCTTCATTGAGTTCAAAGAAAAGCATTTCTCAGAGTTTAAGCAATTAAGTTTACATTTTATTTTCTCCTCTTGAAAGGAAGTTATCACAAAAGCACGGGATTGAGAAGCCACTGTGGTATTGCAGGTATTCTCTGCCTATGAAATTTCAATTTAGCAAAGCATGCAAAGCTCTACAGGCAGTTAAGGTTCAACACACTGAACCCACTTTGTTTTCACACTGTGTGTGTTTTAAATCATCATTGACCCAGCTGATTAGCTGCTGAATTAGGATGTCTGAACATTAGAAGCACAGAATTGTTTAGGTTGTGAAGAGACCCCTAAGATCATCAAGCCCAGCCATTAACCCAGCACTGCCAAGTTCACCTCCAAGCTGTGTCCCCCAGGGCTGTGCCCACGAGTTTTATAAATATCTTCAGGGATGGAGACTCCACCTCTTCCACTCTGCTTCCATCACAGCTGTGTGGGTCAAGACTCATGTTCAGCCTGCACAGTCTGATTCCCAGGGGGCACAGATCCCACTCCTTGTGGGTTTTTTATCTTCTCTTCTTTTGTTAGAGCCAGGATTAAAGCTCAGGAGATGCAGTTTGTGTTCAGACTCAGTTGTTTATTAATTCTTATCTATGTTACAGTCTCACAAGCTGTGAGTTCTTGCTAACAAGACAGAAAATGGCTCTAACTCCTTCCAAGGTCTTTTAAGCATAAACTATCCAATAACAAGATGACACCTGTATTATTTTTACTTTTAACCCAATAACCAAACACCCATGGCCCACAATGTGGATTTTTTCACCCAATCACAAAACACCACCCAAACCCACGAAGAAGAAGGCAAAAGAAGAGGAACTTAACCTACACCCTAAATCCTCCATCTTGCCCTCTATATATTACTATACACTGGAACTTTAAATTCTAAGTTTCTCATCCTGTGCTATCACGCACTTCTATTCAAACTACACACCCATTATCCCGGTGCCATCACTCAGTTTTGGAAGCCTTCTCCAAGACCTAAGGTCAATGCAGTGTTTGCTTGAGGGTCAGTGCCTGTCAGCACAGAAAGCCTGGAATTCTCAGTGCCCAGGGCTCCAATAACTCCTCCTGTATCCTGTGGCTGTGACCCAAGCACAGGAGACAGAGGGGCCTGGGGGCTGCTGTGGGTGCTCCATTACTGTTGTGTCAGTGGGGATACAACCATATCTCCCTCTGAAGAAACACAAGATGAAAACTCAAGATCCCAGTCACTTCTGGATGCTGTTAAAGTTCCCCTGGCTCTCCTGTTAAGTGCACAATTGTTCATCTCAGTGTCTTGGCCAGATCCCACCTCAGGTAATTACAGTTTTTCAACCTGAGCTTCCCATGCAGATCAGAGAGGGTTTCTGTGTAGATAAGCAGCCCCTTTGTTTCACAGCTTTTCAGCAGAGCATGAAATGATCCCTGCACAAGATCTGAATACCTTTAAGGTTTGCCTTCAGCTGCACAGAGGTAAGACCATCATTATTAGCACCACAGAGCTGCATTTCGCTGCTAGATTTCATGACTTCAATTTTTCACTGATTCCAGGGTGGTAGAGCTGTGCTGATAGTCCATCCCACAGAAAATGTCTTTGCTTTTACTGAAAAACAAGTTTAAATCGTGTCTTGCAGAGGCCAGGTAAAATCCCTTCAGAGATCTTCAGCCATGTCATGGTAATTGTTTTCTTTTGCACTGTAATAGATGAAATGCAGCTGAGCCAGTTGCTTTGCTTATACTCATTTGTCTAATTTGGCCCTTTTTTCCAGGTAGCTGAAACATGTGTGGCACACCATGATTGTTTATTTGCACATTGATTCAGCAATAAACTCAACCAGCAGATTGGAGAAATTACCAGAGCAAATCTCCTCATGGAAAGGTACATGAAGACAAGGTGCAGTGATCCAGGTGCAGCCCACTGAAAAACCCTAATTTTAAAACAAGCCAGAAATCTGGAAACAAATAAGGAAAAGACTGGTGAAGCATGTGACCTTGCTGCTATAAAATCAGATGTGGGAGCCTAGCAGCAATCGAAAGAAATGTTTCTGTCAGGGAGAAGCCTGTGAAAAAACAACGCCCCCAATGAGCTTTTTCCATGAGGAAATATGAAATCTAAATATTCTGGTGCTAGAATCCAGGCAAGGAATGTTGGAGCAGCTGAACTCTTGAAAACAGAAGAACAAGTTACCCCAGGAATATTATCTTTTGATGCAGAACTCAAACAGATATCATCCAGTCATTCATTCCATCTTCTCCTTTCCACATATGAGACAGATGACACGTGAACGAAAGCTCAGTTCACTGTTGGATTTCAGTAAATTTACTCTTTACCCAAGCCAAACCAGTTGCTCAAGCCTACAAAGCACTGAAGAAAATGTACATTGCTTGCACAGTATTTTTAGCATTCAAAAGATTATAAAGTTTAACAAAGCAAATGTTTCTATGCAAACAGAGCAAGTATCATCAGGATAAAATTCCTGACATCGTGGTTAAGGTGATTTACTGCAATTAAAGGACATCACTCCAGTTGTGAATGCCATTCACAGCACTTCTTGATGAGGTGCCAGCAATACACAGCCCAGCTTTCCACCAGTGCAAGGGATTTCCTGCAAGCAGTTCAAGGCAGGTACCTACAGGAATCAAAGATTTTCTGCTTTACAGACTCTTACTCTGGATATTTAATAATGATTCCATGAAATTCCTGAACATCCCTAAGAACCCAACAGTGTTCTCCAAAGTTGTCTTGCCCTGAAAAAAAAAATTCTTCCTTTAATGCCTTGAATAGAGGATGCCTAAAATCCTGATAGCGCTGCAAATAATTTTAAAGCAGCTCAACCCATCTAACCAAACACTCCTGTATGAAAGAAAATCCCTGTGTAATGTCAATAAGAAAAATAACAAATGAAAAGTCAAAAAAGAAAACAAAACGACATTGGCATGTAAAGGAATTTTACCCGTAATATTTGCCTCAGATTCAATAGGCTTCAACTAATCTAAACTTTTATATCCTAATGTCTTACTTACAACCCAAAATTAGAGAGGCTGGGCATTCCTACCACAATAAAGGAGGCTGTTACTGAGGGGGAGTTTACCAGGCTCCTTTAGCTGGATGTTTAATACACTTGCCTTGTGTTGTCTTTCCCCACACACACACACACCCCCTTTCCTTAAAAAATAGATACAATCCTTTCAGCAAGTTATTTATTTGCAGCAAACCTTCCATGACCAGATCACAGCCACCAGCCCAGCCTAAGCTTTTAACTGACATAGATTACCATAGGTTTTTCTACCTTCTTTTTTCCTTCAGACACACATCAAATCCTCCAAATCCAAGCTTCCTATTCTCAGAACATTTAAAACTATTAGAGCTTTGAATCACCATACTGTCATTAGTGGCCTGGCTGCCAGTCACACATTGTTGTGCCACTCTATTTTGAATGGTTTTGAATGATTTCTTGTTAGCTTTCTGAAAGCACAATTTTATTTTTTTTTTTGAAATAAGTTTCTCAGACCATTGTGTGCAGCTTGCAGTGTAAAAATAAACACAGGGAAATGCTGGAAATAAATTGCTGTGGAAATACTGACATTGAGCATGGCCTTTAGAAAAGAAGAAAAGAAATCTGGATATGGTAGTTACTGTCTGCATTATCCTTCTTCTAGCAGAGGAATTCAAAAGCAGACACACGGTTACACCATTTATAGCAAAACCTACCAGTCCATGAAATCAGAAGCTGTAAGAAAAGAATGGGGGGTTTTTTATTCCATCAAAATAGCAGAGAACAGAGCTTGGCTGCTGCAGCTCCCAGAGAGCCTTGAAGCCCTGAATCATGAATCTGTTTAATAAGCAGCTCTAATTTTGCATCAAGTACAAACAAGACAAAAGCTCAGTGAATGGGTTTGGAGCTGCTGGGTGCTGCCTGTGGGAGCTGCAGAGACCTTCCTCCAAACAGGCTTGCCTCTGTTTTCTATGGTTTGCACATCAGGAAAACCAACCCAAAGTAGGAGTTAAATAAATGAAAAGGTCTGTGAGACGTAGAAAACATTAAAATCTACCCTTTAATTCTACCTAATTTATGGTTTTTTATACAACACTTCCAGCACAAGAACAGGGAAATAAGAGAACCAAACCATTTAAACACCTACCCAGTCCAAACAAACTAAAAACCCACTGCAATTTTTTTTCTTTTTACCAAATGAATAACAAGCAAAACTTATTGTCAGATTCAGGCATTGGAGGTTCCAGTTTCAGGCAGAAAGAGAGGCCTTGTGCCTTTAAAAGATTTGTTCAATATTAACTTGCATGTGATTTGTTTTCTGAAGTTGGAAGAAACAAGTTATTTCTGAAATTAAAAGTACTGTCAATATTTTCATATGTTCTTAAACAAAAAAAAAATCTAGTTATGTTTGGATATGGAGCAATACTTTCTCTCAAGAATATTTGCCCAGTGACTGGGGAAGGACTATGGCAAACATTTGGAAAACTACAAATTAGAGGGAATTGGAGCTTTTTCATTTTTCTTATCCCCATGGAAATGAATTTTTGCTACACTTTAAAAGAAAAAAAAAAAAGGTGGGAAAGGGACAAAATAAGATAAAGCACATATTAAAAAGCAGCTTCGCTGTACTCATTAATAACACACAGCTACTGTGTTGTTGCGTGCATCCCAACATAGAAAGACTGATTAATAGAATTCTAAATAAACCCCTGGTCTTTGCGGGCTGCTTTGTTTCCAAAATTCACAAGAGTGAGGCTGGAATAGTAAAACAAGTTCCACTTGAAATGCCTTTTTTCCCCCTAATCACTAATTGGGATAGTGAATGGAATTAAATGAAAAATACATAAAATTATCTACTGTAGCAGCTATGAGCTCTATTTGCTGTACTCTGCCTCCTTTCAATATAAATTCTGGCTCTGTGGTAGAGAAGATATTCAGGATCTAAATCTGTTTCAAGTCTGAAGAAATGCTTCTAATAACCAGTGCCTACCAGAAATAGATTTCAATCATAGATTACTCTCTGTTTACAGATGTCATTAATAAACACCCCAAAGTGTGAAAAGCACACCTTGTCATGTGTCCTTCATTTGAGAGCTGACCAAGTTTTCATGCACTGCAGATTAAAGAAATGCTGGACTAAATACATATTTCCCTCATAAAAGCCACCTGGAAGACTGGCAGCTTGAGAAGCTGCAGAAACCCATTAATCTCCACAGTTATCTTCTGTTTTTATCACCTAAAACAAATTTTTAATCCAGATACTTGCAAAGCTTTATAACAAACAAGACTGAGATATTTTGAACATACTATTTTAGAAAGGGAGAACGAAATAAAAGATTTGTTAGCAGTAGAGATGCATATCCTTATTAAAACAGCGCTTGTTAAAAATTATTGTGCACCAAGAGGCAGAATAAATATATTTTACTCTTCTTCTTGCTGTGATAAACACCAAAGGGGAAGAGAAAGTTGTTATTGCTCATTCAAAACTCACTATATTTTACCAACTATGCTTTGGGCTTGTTATGGAGTCCCAAGGTCTGCATGAGGCCCACATGAATAAATCTCAACCCACAAAAATGTTTGGAAGTGTGGGAGAACATTCCTAAGGATTAGGAATGTTTATCAACTTTTGATGACACATCAGGACTCAGAAGACTTGGGTTTGATCCATTAAGCCTCACTTAGTTTACAGAGCATTTTAAAGGGATAGAGTTTGCATATTGAACGTTTTCTGTAAATAGAAACATTCATTAAGACTTATTTGTATTTGTAATAAATAAATAAATTATAACATAAAATCCAATGCCTGTTCACAGACAAGAAAAACCCAGGGGCCTGTCTTAAAACTAGAGAGAATATTTTATTTGCAAAGTGCTGTAAAAAACATGTATGGATGAAGTACTGAAACACAGTAAGATGAGACAACTAGTTTTTCTTTATTCCATGTTAAAAAAAAAGCATATTTAGTGCATAATTGATGTTTCTAGACTCATTGTTTAAAAGCTTCTGATTTTGCTTAGAATGCTTTGTATTGCTTTCATTAAAAAAAAAAATCTTTTCTCTGGAGGAAATAGAGGATGCATTGGGTCCTTTGTGTGCTTCCTGTCCTTCTAGAACTATCTTCATCCAGAACTGCAGCAAAAAAATGAAATATCAACTCACACAAACACTTTGAAAAATAAATTTTAGAAGACCCTCATCACCAGCTTGCCAGAGTGGTTTGTATTTTCCTAAAAGGTAATCTTAAAAGCAGCTGTTCATCAGTTTTCTAAACCTATTTTCTATAGGTTTGAGATAGAAGCAGGTTTGTAGGTTTGCCACCTTGAACAGCTCCTTCCCTAGGCAGAGTTTGAACAAAGTTCTGCACCAAAGACCAGATTTTTCTCATTTCTCCATCATATCCCAAGGCAGAGTCCCAGTTTCTCTGGAGCAACAGCTGTCTTTTAGGTTTGAAGATCCTGACTTACATGCAGAAACAAATTTAAATCTGACATTTAGGGAAGTTGCTGAACACACACCTTGGCGCTTTTAAATCTTCTCCCCACAGATGCTGTCCCCACCACAGCAGCTGCTGCTGCTCTGAGGTGGTGCCTGGTAGCTCAGAACAGGAATCTCAGGAACAAAGAAGAGAAAAGAATAAACAGGGGGATGGCTTCTGATGTGCTAACATTTGCAAAACAGAGTTCCAGTTGATACCAAGGCAAAATAGAAGCAAGACCTTTAGGATGAACTTTGTATTTTTTCAGCATATGGCCTTTCTGTGTGCAAAAAACCTCAAAGCCTTTTCTGCTGACACAAATGTATTTTAATGAGAAGTAAGATGATTTTGCCATTAGGATAATTATTAAGTTTTGTACAAACCAAGGATGCTAAGGAATCAGGATATTTTGTTTCTTCTCAGTTTAGTGGCACATTGGCATTTGGATGCCCTGGGCAGTTTCAGAAGTCTTTGTCTTGATGCTCATGTTGATGAATCAGAAATGCATTTCAGCCTCTGAACTTACTTTGCAATACAGGCACAATACTAAGGAAGCACAAAAACTAAAATAAAAATATGCTTGTATTTCTAAGCATTCCCTATAGAACTTATTGAGACACAGGAAAGAATTAAAAAAAAAAAAAAATCTGAGAAACAGATACTGGCACAATCTACCCTGAAAGGTTTTTACAGCATAGTGGAAGATTGGGCAGACAAAGGAAGACAGTGGGAATTCATCTGGATTCCAGCAGAAATCTCAGGGAACCTGGCAGAAATAAACCATGCCACAATAAGGGGTAAATGGTGATGGAAAGCAACACCAATTACTACAAATGATGTCACATAAGAAGATTATAAGGTATCCTACAAAACAGCATTCTCCTTGCTACCTATAAGGTATCCTACAAAACAGCATTCTCCTTGCTACCTAGGCCAGTATTATTCAACGTGCCAGCAGAGGATCTGGGGCAGAAATCATCTCAGCAGCATTTTCAAAGCAGCAGCAGCAAGATACAACTAGACATAATCAAGTTGAGTGTTGATTTATTTTCCTAATCCTTTGTTTTTACCCAGAATTTTATGAAATGCTTCTCTAATAAAGATGAGGGGGAAAAAATGAAAGGATAAGTTCATAGCAAAAAGAAGCCTTTAAAAATTATCCCCATGTGATCAAATTTTTTTTTTAATTTTTTTAAAGAAAATACATACTTCTTTCTCTGGTCTTTCTTCCTTTGCATCTTGATGCCTCATGTTATAAGATTTTTGTTTGGTCTGTAATAGAGTCTGAGGAGCACATACACTTTTCTTTTTTTGGCATAAAGATGTCTCAATTAACATGATCTAAACAATAACATCATCTTATGCCCTAGAAGCACTCAATAATATTTGCTTGCCTCCAAAGAAGGTTCATTTTTAGGCCTTACTGCTTTAACCTGTCCTGGGGCAGTAAAATTCCAAAGGGGAAAAAAGTCAATTCTGAACAGCAGAAGTTTTTATAAGCACTGCTTTTCAGACCTTGAGAGCTCAAAAAGCATCTTAACTTTTCACTGTTTTGCCAAAAAGGTTTATTAGTTCACAAGTCCTGCAGAATTATAGTCAAGGGTTCATGTAAAGGTGGAGAGGAAAGAAAAAGATAATGGTGAAAAAGAAGCATATGCATCTCATAATGCATATAACCACATGAATTTACATATTTTCAGCAGAACTTTATGCTCTTGGCAATTTCAGCCTTATGGGTAGGCTGAAAAAAAAAATAAAGCTGTTTATTTTCAGAATTATATTTAAGGTAACTCACTTCTCCTTCCACCCTGTTTTCAAATATCTTATTGCCTTTAGCAAATTTAGAATACGTGGTTGAGTTCCACAGGGAGCTGTCTGATATGGCACCAAACAGAGAAAGAAACTTTTACTAAAATAATTACCAAAAAAAGAGAAAAAAGTCCTGAAAGAAATGATAGGAAAATGAACTGGATAGAAAGTATGACATTTCAAAGAGATATGAAAGGCTTGATTTAAGGATGCTGTTATGTAAAATAAAATGAGTCAGTATTTGTTTACCCTGAAAGGTTTCCAGAGTTCTGCTGGTCACTGTGACCTATCTCAGAGGGCTTTGATTTGATAGCCATAAAAAACACTCTGATCATCTCACCTGGTGATTTGGCTTAAGCCCCCTTTTTAAAGCATAATAAATGGGTTTCACTTAAAGATGATTTGTTGTTGTTGATGATTTCAAAATTCCAAGAGAGATCTTATTCTTACAATCAATGCATGCAATAAGTGCTTTTGAGCCTCATTAAGCTCAGTTGCAAGATTCTTCATTTTAATTTCAAGGGGGTTTTAATGTAAATTCAACCACTGGCCACTGAACTTTCTTGCAACTCTGTGTGAAATCCCCAAATCTAACAACATAATTGCATTTATTTTAAAGTTCTGATGTTCTTTAATGAGTTCAATAGAACACATTTCTGAAGATTCATTATGAAAACCTCAAATTCTGTCTCCTTAAATGAAATGTTAGGCTATCTTTGTGGCTTGCCTTTGCACACTGCCCAGTGTTTTCCCCTGGCCATTGACTGGATTACAGGAAAGTTCTTCTAGTGATGGCTTGTGCATATTATGAAAAGGAAAAACACAAGAAATACAAAAAAAAAGTCCATTTAAGGAGAGGTTGGGGCGGTTTTTCCCATTTCTCCCATTGACTTCGCATGGAAAACACCTGATTATTTCAGAGAAATTACACAAGAAGTGAATTCAACTCTTATTTTCATTCTGCTCCAGGCTAACCCTGTCAAAACTGTAAGTGATTACAAAATATGCCCAGAACTGGAATGCTCTGCTTTTGGTCTACAAATTAGGGCTCTTTTCAGCACACACAGCAGTTTTGTAAGAACCAGGAATAGTCACAGAACTGCTTTTGTGCTCTCCAGCACACCATTAGTGAAATGATGAAATGGGGATTTTCAGTGAGTATTGGCATATTTATATTAATTCTTCCTCTTGGCTTTCCCCAAAACACCTCTCAGCACAAAGCATAAAAATACAGAAGGAGAGAAATACTCTTGGATTTTGTTCTGTCTTCAAGGGTTTTTTTCCCTCAGGAACATATTTTTAAAGCTTGCTTGTCCCCCTTTCATTTCCAGCAACGTGATTCCACATGCACAACTCTGACACTCATGCCTAATACTGAGGTGGTTTATTCCATGCTAATAGTGATAGAGAAAAAAAAGCCAGTTCATAATATATTAGAATTATATAAGAGAGGCATCCTCATTGTTGTATGCAATTCCCATTACACAAGTTCTAGAAAAGCCCAAAGACATTCAAATATTCAACAAAACTCATTTTCTGTTCTGTATTTCTCTTTCTGAATCACTGAATGACTTATATTGAACAAGATTGAATTTTAAAACTGATTTTAAAACTTGTTTCATCATTTTGGGTTTGTTTTTAAAAGCATTACCCTCAAATCCAAGGTACCATGGACCAAACAGATCTCTGGTTCTCCATCGTTATGCAGGCAGGCAGATTGCAAACTGACCTGAAGCTAATGGAATTCTGCAAAGGCAGAAAAATATGTACCTGTATAGGTTTGGGATGCAGGAGTACAACTAGCATAGGATTTTCCTTCATGTTTTCCTTAATTAAATGATGTATAAAAAACCCCAAACTCATACAACCAGTTATAGATTAAAATCCCAGTTTTAAAGCCTCACTGCATTTAATCTTAACATTTAGGTCTAGGAGTGCTGGAACAGATGCTAAATAAATTTGAAATGGACTTATATGCAAAATTATTCATACTGGTTTTGACTGGAATGGCAGGAAGATATATCCAAGCTGAACTGGGAGCAACAGTGTTCAAACTGTTGTGCAAGCAGGCAGATGTTCCTGCAATTAACTAACAAGGATGGGAGGATTACTGGGTGATCCATGAGGTAATGTTAATGAAACTCATTTCCAGCAAATGCACGGGTTCAGGGAGGTGCCAGGGACATAAAAATTGCATGGAAGGGAGGGTGGAGTGGACATTTTCTGTACAAAAGCAAAGCTATTTACATTTTAGGTGTCAGCAGTATCTTGCCTGGCATTTCTCTGGCTGAAACAAGTCATATTTTAAACGGTATTGACATGCCCAGAGCAAGCCTTGCTTTATCCTGGATCGATCCCAGCTCAGAGCAACATTATCATTCATCAAGCTATAGACAGGTGAAACCTGTCTGTGGACCCAGGACTGCTCACAGGCA
The DNA here is from genome assembly GCA_013398615.1 of Brachypodius melanocephalos. NCBI lineage: Eukaryota > Metazoa > Chordata > Aves > Passeriformes > Pycnonotidae > Brachypodius > Brachypodius melanocephalos. The sequence continues at coordinate 4,343,593 of VZSR01000055.1, read as the reverse complement.
ACAGAAGGACTTTTCACTGCTCCTTTCAGCACTGACCAAATTCCTTATGATCCAAGATTTGTCTAACACACAGAAAGAGGGAGATTTGGTCTGTAAGTCTCGATTTACAAATAAGTCATGGTAATGCAAGTCCATAATAGCAGATTCAGAAAGTTATGCATACAAAACCCTACCAGTTATTCTCCATTCTTTATCCTTCACACCTGAATACTGATGAAAATGCATGGCCTTTCCTCTATCTTTCTGCAAGACAGGGAGAGTGACTTACTGCCACTTTGATAACATCTTTCAACCAACTTCCCAAAATATCCTCTAGAACAACAGACTATTCACGATTCTTCAAAAATGGAGAAACTGAGCTTCCAGGTGCTGGAGATCTGAGCACTCCAAATGACAATATAATTCAGGATAGGTCAGACAAAAGCTCATAGTGAGAGAACACAGGAACAGCATTTACCCCTCTGTTCCTCTTTTCTCTGCCAAGTGATTTCAAAGACCCAACCTATGCAGTGTTTCAGAAGTGAAAAACCAACCAAACAAAACAACAACACGCACACAAAGGAAAACAGCACTTCTCAAAAGGCAAACAGCAGCTAGTGTGACATCTTGAGACATCTGAGCCCATAGGAGTGGCACACACTGTGTTACTTCAGTGCAGCAGTGGGCAGCTGCAAGTAACCACAAACACGTACTCTGCAGTTAAAAGGAATGCTCTTTTATTTAGGATAAACTTGTTAGCCAGACATCTCAGATCTTAAATATTAATAATTTTACCACCACCCGAGGCAAGCAGAATAAACCAGTGAGAGTGAAAAATGACACCTCACCCAAGTCTCCTGAGCACTCTCCTGATTGTCATAATAGTTCTCCCATGAAAAAAAAAATTGTGATGAAAGGGGGATAGGGGCAGATAATCTTTTAAAAATAAGAAAAGAGCTTGAAGCAAGAACATGAAAAGGGAAAAGGTGGGAGGGAGATGCTGTTCTCTTGTTTGAAACATTAAAATTTGCCAGAGATTATTTTGAAGCCCTCAGAAACCAAAGTAAGAATATCGATTCTGTGAAAACCTGAGTTGGAGGGGATCAACAAGGAGCATCAAGTCGAAATCTGAAGTGAATGGCCCATACAGGGACTGAACCCATAACCTCAGCCTTTATCAGCACCACGCTCTGACCAAAGTTAGTCTTTAGTTAGTCTGATTAAGTCGTGTAGTCTTAGGTTTTCTAAGTCAAAAAATGACTTGCTAAGCTGTGTGAAAACATTCAGTTTATTCACAAGGTAATTCTCAGAAAGTCCAGAGAAGAACCTTGGTATCAGTCAGATTTCTGACTCCAAAGATTTAATTGAAATCAAGCCCTTAACCACAGGCATTTATGGCAGAAATATAAAAAAACCCCCAGAAACACAAAAATCACAGTATTAAAATAGAAAAACAGAGTCTGAGAAACCACATCCTGCAAATATTTAGGACACAGGATTTGCTAAGGGCTCTCCCCCATTCAGAATTTCACTCTGGAGTATTACAGTGAAAAATCCAACAGTGCTTTCTCAAGAAACAAATACTGGTCAGGCTACACTTCTCGTACCTGGCATTCAATTCCTGGATATAGCCTAGAAAATCTAAGCCCACTGTACATCACTGGAGCTCTAACTTCCATAAAGAAACAGCAGCATGGAGTGTTTGTGGAGGGAGCTGCCTGCAGCAGGGGCAGCCAAGGGGAAGAGAGCCAGGATTTTGATGTAGCCTGTGATGAGTGACACTGCCATGGAAACGGGATCACACCTCTCTCCCAGGAAAACGTGTTTGAGGGAGGGTGAAGGAAGCATCAGCTGATCAAAGCCTCCACGGAGCAAGGATCACTTGGTAGATCAGCAGTCACACAGCTCTCCCTGAGAAGTGAGGGAGAAGTTTCCCTCCCACTCGTCAGCTTCGAGTGCGCCTTCCCACTTGAAGCAGCTCCTTGGAGCACCACAACTCTTAAAAGCTCAGGTCTAAGAAATTCTCAGAAAGAAGTGATGGAAATGAACGCATTTTTAACAGAATTCTCCCAGTTTCTGCTCGATTTTGTCATCTACATGACATTTGCAGTAAGTAAATAATTTCAGATGGGAAATCAGGGGTGGATTAGTGTAAGCTTATCGATTGTCAAGGTAATCATCCTGCAGCACAGAAACCTGAGACCTCCTGACCAGAAAGGGAATAGAACACTTATCTTACAGAAGGCTTTTATGAAAAGATAATTTAGAGGCTTCAGGGCACTAAAGACAAGTTTGAGAGCAGTTGCAATCCACTTTTAGATGGTATTACCTCTCAGTCCTTTTCTTGTGAAATAACCTGCTTCTCCACCTCCCTCTACCGCAATCTTCCTTCTTTCTTTGCCTTTCTTCAGAGCAGCAAGGGAATGAACATTATGAATTATTGATGTGAGAAATACAGAAATCTCATCAGGAGAGGGTTGGGGTTTTTTTCTTTCTTCATTTTTTCCCTCACTGAAAAATCTCAGGAGAAAATTTGGACAGGAGCAGAAAGCCTGCTCAGCAGAGGAAGGCATGTGCATAACCATCTGTAGCAGCTCCACACTTCCTACTGCTTTTCAGAAATCACTGAGACAAGTGACATAAGTAGACAAATTCCACCAGAAAAAACAAACAAACAAGCAAACAAACAACCCCATAAGACCCAGTAAACACAACACCCCACACCAAAAGAAACCCCAAACCACCACCAAAAACAACCAGCCCACCACCCTATTCAGAATATTCATCACAGCCATTTGTGATGGTTACACTGATTTAGACTTTTTGAGACCTAGTCAGTCCCAGCTGAGAGTGCCAGTGAAATAACTTGCATTCTTTCAAGATTCATATCAATATCAGAGGCATCCTTACCAATCTTTGGAGTTTTATATCAGCAGGGGAATCTCCTCCTTGTGTCGTTACTAAAGGAAGGAGTTTTTGCACACCTTTTTTTTCTCTCCAGTGACCCAGCCTGCCTCAAACATCCAAGGCTTCCTGCCTCCAGGCTTTCACATTTCATTTCTTCCTCACAGGGTGACAATTACAAATGGCCATGTGTGTGAGCTGAGGCTGTGTCTGTACCCAACAGGACCTTCAGGTCAGGACAATGTAAAGGAGCTTGTAAGACTCATATAAACCTGTCAAACACCTACAATCTTTTACAGACACCATGGCTAGAGACTGGTTACCAGTCTGCACTGGAAGCCCTCAGGTCCTTTTTTTTCCTTTGATCCTTCTGGACATGACTTCACAGATGGAAGATTGTGGGAACAGGTTTGCTGTTACCTCTATCCCAGAACTCTCATGCACAACAGGGCAAGATACACTTAATATTTGAAGGCATAGGGGGAAATATGTTTTCCAGTCTCTCTCTGTTTGCTGTTTTGAATACACATTAATGGGATTTCAGGGGTTATTCCAAGTTCTTTGAACATAAATGCATCCCTTCGGCCTTTTTAAACTTTTCTCTTACTCCAGCAAAGGGCCAATCATGCCAAATGTGAACTGTCAAAGCAGATAGCAATAACCTGAATCTAACTCCCCATCTACCTTGAGTGAGGAAGAGGAAAACACCGTTGATACAGCACAATAAAGCGAAAGGCATCAAATATGCAAATGGCAGTCTGCAGACTGACTGCTCAAACTGTTCAAGCTGATAGCTTCAATACCACTCAGTTTTCCTTCTCACTTTGGCAGACATGTCTGCCTCAACCAAATGTCTTTGCTTCCATTCCGCTAAGACTAGGGAAAAATGCATCCTCATTTCTTACCTTGCTCTCCCCCTTTATTCCACATGCTTTGTTGATGTTTTTATGTAAGTTTATTACGTCAGATTGAGTCTCATCATCCTCAAGAGTTTTTTTCACCTCAAATTCTACTTTCCTAAACTATGGATAAAAACCCATGGCAGTTGTCTGGAAGATCCATTAATTGTTTCATCTTTATTTTTACATATTCAGCTCTTGGTGATTATTTCTTCTCCATAACTGCTCTCTCACTTCCAGGAAAAAACTCTCCTTTTTTACTTTCTTTTTCCTCACCACCTCCTGTTCTCCTTCACTGCATTGTTTTCTTTTTCAAGACTATGTCTGTGTTTTGCAGTTAAGCCTCAGAGCAGTTCCAGGCTAACTGCCACTTTGCATTTCTGCATTGCTGTGTAACTCTGCAGCCATATCAGTTATTTTTAGTGCTAAAAAACAATTATTAGGATCCTCCATTTTACAAGGCTATAAACTGGTTTCCACTTAAAATGGAAATGAGTGGAATCTTCAACATATATCAACAGAACTTGTTTGTAAAGTTTCATGCTCTGGTAACCTTCATCTTTATTAAGGCTGAAGAAGTCAGTCCCATGTGTCACATTTAGAGGAACACTGGCAGAAATGGCCCTGAAGACATAACAACCCACTAGCCCAAATAATTTGCACTTTAAATGTAAATGTCTATCTTTCCAACCCCTGAAGCTTCATCTCCCAAAACCACCTCTAGAGGTTTATCATCTGTATTCAAACATAGATAAATATTTTCCATAAATTAATAATTTATTTTTTAAAAAAAAGAGAGAGAAGAGAAAAATACAAGGAAAGGAGAGGTAGGATAGCAAGTCTGAAACACTGATTATTCTGCTGTGGTTAATCTATTTGTGTACTAATTGAACAACTGAACCAGCTGAAATAACCATTGGTAAGTTCTAGAAGACACAGCTTCTACTTTAGCTCCATTTACAGATTATCATTGCTTTAGTAACTGATTACCTCAGACTTTTCAGCCCTATAGAGTTACAGGAGGAGGTCAGGTGACATTATTATAAATCCTATCTACTTTATATTTTAGAGTACATTCTACAGACCCTGCAAAATCTAGAGTCAGAAATAGAGAGATCATTGGGGAACACATATTTAAGCAAATTCCTGAAAATTGCTATGCTTTGACAGTCAAGTTTACAAAGCTTACAAAGATTTCCTGACTTGGGAGCTGTGATTCAACAGTTTGTTTTAAACAAATAGGAGGAGATGAAGCTCACTATATGAAAACCTAGTTGGAAATTATGAGGGAATTGAGACACTAAAGTCTTGCAGAACTTTGATTACTTCAAATAATTAAACTACTCAAAGGAACAAGCAAATAATATAAGATTGTCTATATGTACAAATTCTATATATGTAGTTTTACAGTGCAAAACCTTTAGTCATTACATTATGAAGTTCTCCTACATACCTGTTATTAAGTTTAACAGTAAATTGCTAAAAATTTCAGTAAAAGATGAACCCATGCAATGACATTAGAAGTTGAATTTAGAATGTGAAACTTCCTATTCCCTCACATCTGCACAATTTCCCCACTTAATTTACATAACAAATTAATTCCACTCAGATAAAAATACTTTGGGCTCCCTGTTCTTAATGTATTTGATCATGAAGAATTACCTGGCACACTGACATTGCAGAGAAAAATCAGGGGTTTGTATTTTCCCTAGGCTATTTCCTTTCATAATATTTTAAACCAAGAAAAATTAGCAAAATATCTATAGATGCTTACAAATATCTGCTAAATACCTATAAGCCAGTAAGAGTAAGCAAGGCAGGAATCACTCAACATCTTCTTTGCCTTAGTGCTGTTTGGAATATTGGGTGGAAAAGCCATTATGTTCAGCCATTTCATATTTAAAACAAAAACAAAAAAAAAAAGGAAATTTTGAGGGAAAAAAAAAAAAAAAGATAAAATAGTCCCCAAGCTGTCATGCACCCACTGAAAAAATGAATAATGAGATTTTTCTTTTGTCATGTTTCTGTGTTTTAATCCTTTAAAGGAGAATGTGGATTACAACGTCCAAAAAAGGAAGGGGAGGGGAAGATGAAATATTAACACACACACACACACAAAAACCCAAAAAGTTCTTTCAAGGGCCAAGTTTTGGCACAATCCTGGTTATTTTATGCAGCAAGTCTGGCAACAGAGAGGGAATGCAGCCAGTAAAGAAAAACCTTTATTTCCAGGGTTTTAGGGCAAAAAATGTTTATTCAATTAGAACAATATGTGGATCTAAGAAGATTGGATATTCAGTCAAGCCCCTTCCTTGAAATAAAAAAAAGATTTTGCACAAGGTGCTGTAGGAGATCAGCCACTGGCGTTATGCAGCCTGGCTGGCAGTCCAGCTTTGGGGATTTGGGTGTTTTCCTTTATGCTGCAAGGGATTCTCTTTTGTTTTTTAAAGAAGAGTTCCAGAAAGACCTGTTTGTACCTGGCAATAAATACAGAAATGAGGAGAGGCCATGGAAAAACCAAAAGAACAGGCTTCAAAAAGAAAATCCCTTTAGCTTAGCAGAGCCTCTAGCCTGATCTCAGATCTCCCTGGGTATGCCCAAGAGGTCACCTTCCTTAGAGGAACACTGTAAACTCAAATCAATCCGAAACAATCTTCTAAGCCTCGTCTCTTGGAATAATTTCTCATTATTCCACTAGAGAATCTTACCACATGACCTATTCAGGCCTCTCTTTATTGTTTTATTGTCAATCACAACCTGGTCATGAGGCTTGAAGAGGTTTCAAGAGCCAGCACTAGTTCTGTACCACGAGAGACCCTCCCATCCTCACCTGGACTTGTCAGGTACATTTAATACTGAGCACCTTTATTAGCCTTGCAGTTTCAAGGGAAAAAGCACCAGAAAAATAATCTCTTATTACAGCACTTCCTCACAGCAGGGAATGAAACAAAATCACTAAAATAAGCTCTTAAGAAGTTAAATTGGGACACATTTTCACAGAACAAGGAAAAAAATAAGAATAGACTGCCAGTATAAAAGATTCCACAGCAGAAAAACAACAAAAGAGTACTTGGGCACAAAAACAAGGGAAACAATTGACTAAAAAAATAGCTGCTTAAAGGGCATTTGGTCATAAAGACACGAATTCAAAGTTTCTGTTGCACTTGTTCAAGTCTGTAGCAAGTGCTGTTACAGTGGGTGCTCACTGAACGGGTGAATTTACAGTGGCATCTGCAAGTACAGAAGGCTGCAGGGACAAGCTTATGCCAGCATTTGTAACCAAACGCTCTTCTGAGGAGCTGGACTGCTATTGAACATAATTTTTAAATTTTCATCTGAAAAAGAGATTCGCTTGACACTACCACACCAACAAGGTGGAGGGGAAAAAGTGTGTATTCTCTGTTATAGACACTGACCTATCAAAAACAGTTTTTAAATCAGATGAGGGCTACAGTGAAGGTGAGAAACCTGGGAAGATGTCCAAGAATGACACTACAGTCTGTGAAGGAAATTTCAGCCTGAGGCACCTGTTTATTCATCCCAGAAAGAACCTGATGGCCAAAGTATTCGAAGCTCAGTCAGACACCAGATTTTTTCTCATAGACATTGCAAACCTTAGGAAGTCTGTGAAAAACATTGCCAGCTTTGTGTGCATTACCAAAACCAGGCTGGAAAGTGCAGCACAAATCACTGGGACAACTTCAGGCACTTTCTTGCTGTCAAGGCACAAAAAACCAGTGGCACATGGGTGCCAGCAGTTTAGAACCTTGCCTGTACTTTACCCAAAAGAGAAAGCTTACCCTAAGCCACAGGCACATTTCACAGAAGACATTCTGCCTGCTACTACTGAGGAAAAAGGAAAGCAAATTTAAAATTCAGAATTATCAGGAAGCTCACTGCAATGCAGAATCCATCTTGAGCAAATCTTATTCCATCAAAGCCAATTGTGGCCAACAAAAAAAGCAACCAGACGTTTAAGTGGCTGATCATTTTTCTTTCTCTTTAGATTAACTGGTATTGCATTTTCCTGAAAAGATGCAGATTTTTATACTCTGACCCTTGATTTTGAAAGGCAAGAGCTGACAGTCCTATTGAAAACTCAGGCTGGTGGCAGAATTGTACACATTCTATTCCTCGTGCAAGAAAGTGGACAAAAAGATCTGGCATACACATGTATGGTGTACAGGGTGGGAAAAGAGAGAGGGGAAGTTTAATAGTTTAAGGCTCAAGTTTAATACTTTGTGCTTCACATTCACATATTCCCAGGAGAAGACAGAATTTGCAAGTGTCTACCCAACAGATTTATATTTTAATACCACACCCAAATTTAAACTTGAGATCCAAACAACTGAAAATAAGTCAGGCATTTGTACTGCAAAGTAAATTGCCTCACAGTGAAAGCTGTAAAGTATGTACAAGTTTATGAAGCCTGTCAGGTATCAGCCAATGGGAAAAAAATTATGCATGGCAAGACATATGCACGTTACATAAGCAGGGAGTGCAATCAGAATGTTAGGGGTGGGATAAAAGTAAAGCACCCAATTTCTGTGAAAAATCAGCGACATCCTAACAGAGTTTAGCAACCAAATCAGTTGCATGATGTTCATGCCTTCCCTCCCAAAACAGCTATCTGAAAATGAAAGTCATGCTGAGGTGAAATGCATTTCTGAACGCTCTTAGGTAGGGAGAGAGTCATCCCTGACTCACCACAGTGGTATTCCAGAATGCACACAACAACTGACCCTGCATTTCCACAGTTCTGAGGTTCTGTTGGACAAGAGGAGTGAAATTACAGCAGAAAACTATTCTATTTGGAGTAATTTGTATCATGAATACACGAGGTGTCTTCAATCATTCCATGAAGCAGCATTATTTGCTCACAAGCTCAGGGTAATGACTGAGGGAAACAAAGGAAACCTCCGAAATTATCAGCAGATTTCGTGCTCCCTCCCACAGTCTGCTCCCTTTCATTCAGGGAGACTCTCTGCTAATTGTAGCTTTTAAGTGCATTATTGCACAAAGTCAGAAGCAGCCAGCAAGAGCTTAAGATGATTTCACAGGGAAAAGCCCCGCTTTGAAATCAGAGCTCCAATTTAAAGAAAAGCATCACTGTCCAGCAGACTTTGGATGGTAAGACTGCCTAGTTTAGGAAGTTTCCACAGGTCACCCTCCCAGTTAGTTTTAATGGGTTTAAGTCAAGGACACGACATTTCAAATGGGAAGTATACAGATATTCTCTAATTTATGTCAAATCTTTAACTTTTTTTGCATTAAAATGCTGCCACAAAGTGACTTGGCTCAGTGCCCAAGGTAACATTCCTTACCCTGCTGTCCTTGACTCGCTGCCAAAAGGATGCAAAGGAAGCATTTTCCTCAGACAACACTGCTGATGGAAACTACCAAAGCCCTTTCAGCACCCCTGATTTTGTTGTGCTTGCCATCTCAATTGTGTGGCTTGCTAGGCTTCTGTTCCCAGCAATAACACTGAAATCTTTCCCCTTCATCAAAAACAGCACTCTGAGGATAAGAGAATTCACCCTTGGTTTTGACTAAAAAAATATTCAGAAACAACAACCAAAAATCCTCAAATCAAAACTCCTCACACTCACCACCAAGAAAATAGTGAAAATCTGTTCTTCCTCCCACTTTGTGAGAGCTCTTGCAATCTTCTCTGTCCTGCTGCACAACTGTGTGGCTGAAAATGCCTCACTTCAGGTGGAAACATTTCCTGAGAGCCCCACCACGTGAATGTTATAAAAATTGTTTGAATAAGAGCTGTTATCACAACAAGGAAGCATTTGGCCTTAGCCTGACGGCAGATATTTCTGAATCAGCTGAAAGGACTATCAGATGACATCTGCAGCCTCTGCTTCCCTGGAGGAATGAGATATGGCAGGATTCAGGTGCACTGTGAGGAAGTCATCACTTCTCCTGACATCTGGATAAAAAGACAACTCTGTTTACCAGAGCAACCGAGTGCACCACTCACACAAAGAGTGTTTGTCAGAGGAGAAAAAGTGTTGCTGTGTTCATTTTCCATCCAATTGGAGGCAGGAAAGCCACAGGAGGATGGTGGCTGGAGGCTGAGCATCTGTCTCACACACAGCCTGAACACCATGGAAAAAAGGAAAAAAGGTAGGGAGAGGAAGAAAAGTGGAATAAAACCACCCTTCTGACTTGAAAACTCTATCAGAAACAGAGACTGCTGCAATAATTTCCTCCCAACCCCTCCTGTCACTGTCTCCCATTGTGCCTTTTTCCAGGTCTGCAGGAAGAATCAAACACAGCTATTTCCTGCCACTCTTTGGTACCCAAGCTTTCCAAAAGCTTGCTCACATCTGCTCACAATGTTCACTAACAAGAGGGGTGAGAATGAATCCAAGACACATCCACAGGGGCCTCCCTTCAACTCACCAGGGTTTCCTGTCAATTCTCTGCCAGTCTTCCTGACAGGAGCCCTGGAAATACCAGCTATGATGACTGTATTGACAAATGGAAAACATTGGGGGTTTTTTAAACAAGCCAACTGATTTCAGAGCTACCTACCATACAAGAAAAGCTGCGGCTGCTGACAAGAATATAAAAAATATTTTGAAGAAAATGTTTGGGAAAAAAAAAAAAGTAGAACATCTAGAATATATTCAGATCATTATTGGATAAGATTCTGGTTTACATTTAATGTATGACACCCCAGAAAACAATAGAAATTAAACACAGTGATGAATAAATTTGTCACTCCACAGAATCTCACTGAAATGTGAATTGAGAACATTTCATATGCTTAAACCATTGAAAGACACACAAAAATCTGATTTTTTTTTTTCAACGCCATTAAAAAAATTAATACAGAGCAGGAATAGATAACATTAAGAAGTCCCACGAATTTTATAAAGGTGCTGCATACGTAACAAGATGACATCAAGTTGACTGGCACAGAGTGCCCAGTGAGGTGTAAATTGCCCTTCAAATCTTACCATGCACAGGCTTTAACTCCATAAAAATAAAGTCAGCACTGGAAAAAATCTTGTTTTGCCACAAGTGACTGAAGGAAAGGAAAATGATATAACCAAAGCAATCATTTGCATATTACAGTGCTGCTCCACCTCAACCTACTCACCACATTGCATCACTTCGCTTCCAAATCCATGGTCTAGAAAAGCAAAAAGAAATAGCATCACTATTTCTGTTTTTACATTAGTGAAAAAAAAAACATGAAAAGTGTAAAAAACCATCAGAATATGGATCAATTTTCCATTATTTTTCCCTAGGGTCTCAGGGTGCACTCGCTTTTCCTATTAATTTATGCTTTTCTGTTTCTCTCCTCAAATGCACCCTAACACTTTGTTGGGTGCAATTTGCCAGTCTAAAAAGCGGATTTTGCACAGCCTAACACTGCTGCAAGTCTTGAATTCCACAGAGGGGTTAGGAGGAAGTAAAAGCTCTCCAAGCAGCGCAGAGCTGAAAGGGAAAAGGAATTCTTGAGTGGTCCATTTTGTTTTTGTGATCTTTTCAAAATCAATAGGAAGGTTTCATTGGAGGTTCCATCTTGGTGAGGAGGTTTATTGCTGTAAAGTTGGGGAGATCAGTCCTCCATCACATGCAGCTGATAAGAATAAGTTTGTAAGAAAAATTCCCATTTCTACATTTTCTTCAATTCTTAATCAATAGAAACATTTATAGGGAAATTCAGGATTTGGGCTGTTCTGTATCAAAATTTCCTATTGTAGAAAGACATGGAGACTACTCCCAGAAATATTCCCATTATCCATAAGAAAATTCAGATGCTTCTTCTAGTAATCAACCAGCCCATGGGTAATAAGTAACTTGATCATGGGTAATAAGGAACTTCTAATTTTAAATCTGAAAATTAAGGAAATTTAAGAAATGTTTGCGGCAAATTCATCTGAGTGTCTCAGATCTCAAAAGATTTTGTGACTTTGACACCTGGGAACTAAAGTGATTTTTTAAAAATGAGTCTGGACTAATGAAAAAAAAAAAAAAGAAACTAAAAATCTCTTATTTCTTTTAAAGGTATTATTCTCTTTGAATTGCATCATTTCACATACCATTTTCTAAAAAAACAGTAAATAACTTCCAGAAACCTTTTTATGGATGTTCTTTTTATTTTTTTGATTCCTAATTGCCACTTTAAACTCGTGCATCAATTTCTTGCTGGAACATGCCTGCAAAGAATAGGATATAGTTTCCACTTTTCAGGACTGCTACAGCAAATAGAGGAAGCTGATCTATTACATCTAATGATTTGTCAAGTGGGAGAACAGTTATTTGGGGGAAAAAAGGAAGCTTTTATTCTGCTCTTAATGTAAGACAGAACTGCTATCAGAATGGGCATGAGATTCTTTTCCTTTGATACTTCAGTAACAGTTAATTATCATCATACATCAGAAATGTAAGCCAAATTATTTAGGATAATGCACTCCTCAGGGGTTTTGAGTGACTCCAGAAAACTTGCACTGTGGCTTGAATTGTATAACTGCTTTTGTTGGTGTGTCTTCAGAAAAGAATAGGAAAAATTTCTAACGATGAATGGCAATTTGAAGCAGAAAGAATACTTTTGCTTTTATGGGTGTCACTCAAACACCATTACTGAAGTGCATGTAAAAAGGGACCATTTCATAATTAGTATAAATCATATAAATTACATCCTATTTCTGACAGAGATACTCAGTGGCATAACCCATTTTTTTCTGTAATATGGTTGATGGATACAACTCCTTAAATTGCCTTTTCTAAATCTGTGTTCAAAACTGCCAAGTGCTTCACAAAGGGGAGAGCAAAGACAGTTTTGGTCTCCACAAGCTTTCCCCAAATAATATTCTACGCAACTTCTACTGATTTCTAAAGGCATCAGTAAGCTGGGCTGAGCTGGCTCTGTTTCACAGGTGATTTTGTGCTCCCTCTGTATCCCAGGCCAACTGCAAATTCTGTCTGCCACTCTTGGGGATGTGCAAGCTGAATTGGAAACCAGCAAACTGCCTGTGAAGCAGAGCACAGCTCTGTCTTGATGTCCAGCTCTGGAGGAGAAAGGATGGGAGCAGCTTCATGTCATGGCACAGGTTCTCTTCTGGTTGTCTTCACCTGACTGGATCTCCGTGCCTGCTGGCAGTGAGTGTGGCACCTAGGGACATTGCTGTGTCAATTTTTGCATTCAGTGCTCTTAAAATACTTCTCCAACCTAAATTATTCTATGATTCTGTGAAGTCATTCTTGCTCCTGAAGCAAATTGGGCTGGAGTTACGATAAAATACGTAATTCCAGCTCTGCATGCTGGAAATCTAAAATTCCACCTCTGTGGTTTTTTGCAGCAGTGAAGAGAAGCTCAGTTTCCTGTGCTACAAAGGAGGATTTGTTGCTCTTACTCAGCTGGGTAAGAGTGGTGAGCACACCATGAGGTTCACATCCCAGACAGCAAAGTACACCTGAATGATTAAAGGAAATGCAAATGAAAAGGTGATCCTTGGCTATGGAGTATTTTCGTCTTTTGGAATAATAAGGTTTTTAATATATTGAACTTCAAATTTTGGAGGGTAGATGAAGACAGTGCTTCATTCTCAATCAGAAGATTACACCTGCATATGAAAATCAATGTGATGCTGTTTGTAGATGCCTTCTGAGTGGGGAATTCTCAATGTTTATTTCAGTGAAAGGGGTAAGACCTTATTTCAAGGAGGTTGGAAATGGGAAAGCACTCAGGAACAAGCAGCAGCAAGTAAAGAATTCCTCCTTGCTGGATGCACCCTGCCAGTGCCTCTTCAATTGTAGATATCAATGGTAATAACTCTTTGGGAACAGTTTTATCTTCGTTTTCAAACCAAGCTCATATGAAATATAACACACACCAAAAAAAAAAATTTAAAATCCATTATTTGTTTTAGCTACCATTTAAAAAGTGGCAGAAGTTTACCACAGGATGTGTCTGGGTGGAAGGATGCATTTTAATGGTATGGCTGCAGTGCCAGGCTGCTCAGATAAAAACAGCATATGAGACAAGCCTCTGATGTATGCTTAGAGTTCCAGCTCTACATACACAGAACGTATTCTTTCTTGAGAGAAAGAACATTTTGTGTTTTGAGAACTCCAGGCTGATCCTGGAAGAGCACAAGCCAGTCTTCTTCAATGTTTTCTTTCAATGCATCACCCCCTCAAAAAAAGAAATGAAAGCTGAATAGATCAAGCGTATGACATAGCAGTTTTGTGGAAAGCAAAAAGGGCTGAAATCCAGGCTGTCAGCCCTACATCAAATTTTTCCATAAACTTCTTGGAGGACTTTTCAGAATGTCATGAAAATAGAGCAGTCCCAGGAAGGTGCCATTTGGTGCTCCAGAGCATTCTCCTTCTATTTGCAAAGGAATATCACAGGAACAGCCTGTTCTCGTGGTGGGATGGGAACTAACCCTCTCCATAACATTTTCAGTGCCAAGCAGCAAGCCCCCATCTGTCTGCCAGCAGGAGAGAGAGAGAAAACAAATGAAAAATGGAAAGGAAAAGCAACCAGAATTTGGGCACAGGAGAGAAACATCTGCTAAAGGGACAGGAAAAAAAAAAAAAAAAAAGGATTCTGAGAGTATCAGACAAAGAATCATAAAGCAGGTAAAAGAACACAACCATGTTCCCAAAAAATGGAGAAAGAGAGGGAGGAAGAAACAGGTGGTGACCATAAAAATAAAGGAAATTTTAAGAAAGAAATGAAGGGAAACATAAAGCCAGATGTACTGTAGGTATTTACCTGTGTTAATAACAGGAGATTTGAGGAACAGAATGGCTGAATAACAGTGGGTTCTGATTGCTCTAATATATGGGCTTAGTCATTGGGTATGGGTTTAGTTTTTCAGCTTTTGAAATCCACATCATTAAAACAAAAACAAAAACAAAACAAACAAAACAAAACAAAAACAACAAGTAAAACCAAAATAAATATCATTACATGAAAGCTATTTTCCATATTTGCACAGGAATTGTGAGGGGGGGGATAAAAAATCAGCCACTTACCTGCAAACTTCTTGAGTTTTTTGATTGTTCCAGTACAAACAGATGAGCATTCTAGTGTGCCTGGATGAAAAAAAAAAAAGTTGGTGAAATTTATTTTTAAAAATAGATTTAAAAAATGAAGATAATAAAATGGAATTAAGTACAAAATCCCTAATCTTCCTGGAGGTACACACAAGTAGCTGCCACAGAGGGAATGATCATCCAGCAACAGGATTCAGTAATAAAATTGCTGTGATTGACTGTTAGTCCTGAGCACTTCAGATTTAGAAACTGGGCCTTTCAGAATTACCTTAAAAACACACATACATGAAAAATGTAAATAACATCTGATTCTTTTGTTTTATTTTCAGACAGCTTCAATCTGAGCACCTAGATATCATTCTTTGGAGCATTTTCTCAATTTTTTAACTTCTTTTTTTTGCAATGTAACAAATATAAGGCTCTGTTTCTGTATGTAAATTTTCTGCCTTAGTTTCACTAAACCCAGAACAAGACAGCACAATAATTCATTGCTACTCCATGCATGCTGCTGTGAGAATGATTTAAAAAATGCTTTCCCAAGGCATTGCAAAGGAAAGAGTCATTCAGCTGCTGTGGGTTTCCATTGCTGATACCCAAATGCAACAGGTAACAGCCATGAATTCAGATTATCCTGCAGCATATTCCTGTAATACTCTTTATTCTGTGTGTGTAATTTTCTGGCTCTGTCAGCATTCTTGGGAAATGCTTAGTTACTACAGCATTGTTGTTTTGTTTGTCATACTCTACCAGAATTCTAAACTCTTAATAAAACTCTAAGGTTCAATGACAGCTCCCAGTACTTTTTAGCATTTTATCACAGCTGCTCATTATAATATTAAAAGTGCTCCCAATTTGTGGCCAGCCTTGAACAAGCAGAAATGTATCAAGTGTTTAGAAAAGGAGAAGGGGAAAAAAAAAAAACAGACAGCGATTTTCTTCCACACTTTGATCTTTCCTGTTCTGTTGCCTCATGCAAATTATTTTACCTCTTAGTGATGCTTTCCTGGTGGTGTATCAGAGATAATTCACAGAAGAAAATATACCTGCCTCAATATACAGCAGGAGCATTTCTAAAAAGATTTCTAGATATTTATAGCCTTTGATGTTTATTAGTCTCACTGCATCCTTAAAATTCAAATCAAGGCATCAGCAAACCCTTGAGACAAATGCATAATTCATATTTTCTATTTATTATACTTGTTCTACGTATTATATCAGCTTTTATTGATTTCTGTTCATGGAATATTCACCAAAAAAATAAAATTCTCAACATTATTACATATTCTAACTTCTTATCTTACTAATTTCTTCAGAGCTGACTTCTAAAAAGATGACACTAATGTCATTATTTATTTACCTTAACTAGTGCTATACTGGCCATTTTTTAGATTAGTAAATTACCAGGGGATGTGGGACTTTTTCAAACACACATCAGCATATTTGTCCAATTATTTTAAGGATGTCTTTGCTACTCACTGAAAGCAAAGCTGATCTTTTTTTTTTTTTTTTTACTGTAAAACTGCATCATGTATCAGTATAGGGGATGGATATTTCCCGTTCATTTCTGATCAAAGAAATTATTTCAATGTTTGCTGCATAGGAAGCTCTTGTTGTTTTAGAATTGTCTGTGTGTTTTATTCACCTGTCACTGCCACAGTTTGGTGTGGCACTTCCCATTGAGATGTTTCCAAAGCTGATGACAAATATTTTACAATAAAGTGCTGTCAGCATGACTGAATCAAGTACTCTGAGATCAGCTGCACCTCAAAGAGGTTACACTGTGGGTAAAGGGTGCTGCAGGAAAATCAAATTGCAGAGGCTTGAAAGGGAGCAAAAAAGGGGCCTAAAACTTCAGACAGTGTTCTGAAAGTCTTCTCTGGTAAAAAAAAAAAATTAAATCCATGGATAAACCCAAGAATAAGAAAAAACCTTCAACATTTACCTACAGGACATCAGCAAAACCTATTCTGTGGTTCAAATCCAGCTTTAACAGCACTGACTTATTGTTATCTATTATATAGATTTGCACAGTATAATAACAAAAATTTCCTCATTATGAAGTAATATTTAATTAATCAGAAGGATAGAAGACTCAATACAAAGATACCACTTTATGAGGGCTGATGGAATTAAGAGTTGTTGTCAACCAAAATTTTCCTGCTTTTCCATTGGAAAATAGGGGAGAAGCAGTTTGCAGATTAAATTTGGAATCTGAATTTCTGAATATAAATAGGATCACAGTCAGAGTTTCTTATGCACCCATTCTGTGGTGAGAAGCACCTCTGGCCTTGATTTTTTGGAGTATTACAATGCTTTTTCTAATTCACATAAGAAGATGGGGAAAACAAAGACACACGAGCTGAACAACAAGGACTTGCAGCTGCATCCTGTAAAATTAAAAGGAAAAAAACTCAAAAGAAAATCAAAATCATCCAAGAATGGGCCACTTCTCAACCATCCTAAGAGTAGTAAATATGGTATAAGTTATGCTTAAACCAGCATTTGCTGAGAGAACATTAGTCCAGGTAGAAGCAGTTACTCCTTTCACCTTATCTGTTGGATTATAAGATCATTTTTGCTAACCAATTCCCTATTTTTTGTTTAAAGAGCATCTAAAAATTGAGGAAAGACTTGAAGTATAACCATTTCCTATTATAAAACCAACAAAAACTCGTTGGTTTTTTCATGTAAATGTGTCTATATATGGAGGGGAAGGAGGTGGAGGGAAACAGAACCCTTTGTTTTCAATGTTTTGAACTTCAGGGGAAATATTTTTGCAGGATTTAAATTTAGTTCAGCCACAGCTTCTGGAATAAGGATAAAATGGGGTTAAAATGCAGCAAGATTTTCACATGATTTCAGCAATCCACAAACCCCCCCAGAGTTTGCTGTAACATCCCTCCTCACAAATGGTCACTGCAAGACCTTCCTTAGACAGTGATATCTCAGATACAACAGAGAAGAGAATAAAAATGCAGCAAACTGCAGTCCATAATTCCTCAGGTCCTTCTGGCAGCTCTGCCAGGGAGTCTCAGCATTCATCATGCACTGAAAGAAAATTTTAGGGAGTATCTAAAAAAAAAACAAAAACAAAAACAAAAACAAAAAAAAAAACAAACAAAACAAAAAAACAAAATAAAACAAAAAAAAAAAACCACAAACAAAAAAAACACCAACCTCTTTGAAGTGCATTTCTATGCATCACTTTGACCTCGTAACCTGGTTTATAGAGATCAGTTCTTTAAAGATGAGAGCACAGTCAGAGTAATGTCAATTTTAGCATTTCACATTCAGGGGGACAAATGCACAATGAGGAGTGGGGAGTGCTGCAGCTCAGTTTCACCTTGCACACCAAAAACTGGACTGGTTTTTGTGACTGCACTCATCCAAACACAGCCAGATGTAGCCTGGGATGGTTTTGCGGGGCTTGTGCTGTTCCAAAGGATACTGTGGAAAAGCACAAGGATGTTCCTTGTCTCATACCCACCCCTCACTATTCATGGTTTACTTCTAGGCTTAGTTATCAGCTGCAAGCCATGCTCATCAATTCCCATGCAAGCAACTGCAGGATTTTAGAAGACTTTATTTTTATAAAATTGTCCATTTTTGAAAAGCACTTTCAATGGGCATGGCTAAAATGGCAGTGTCTGTATGGACAAATTCAGTCAGGGAAAAAAAAAAAAAAAAGAAAAGCCTCATCTCAAATCACAGCCAGCTTATTTATCACACTCAAGCTGCCAAGTATGGCTGTGTAAAATCTGTCAGTTTTTAAATGCTACTTGGTGCATATTCAAAGCCTCTCCAAAGAATATTTCCTTGAGTTCCATCACATGCAGCCACCCACACCTCCCCACGTCCTGCCTACGCCTCCAAACAATTCAGGGTGCAAGGTGACAGAGCAAAATTAACCCATCACCTCTGAAGGGTTGTGTAGGGTTTTATTTTTGATTGGCAGTTTTTTTAAGACAAAAATAGATCAAAACCCCCCCTTGCCTTTTGTGATGGTTTGGGTTACACTCTCCCCATACAGGCCACCAATGAATGTAATGGTTTTGAGTTCACTAAATTTCATTCTTTAAATA
>VZSR01000055.1:4306383-4324598 GCA_013398615.1 Brachypodius melanocephalos | reverse complement strand
CGGCCAGAAGTGCAAGAGGGCTTGAACTCTGAGGTAAGCTTTCATGAATATCACTCAAAAGTCTGTTCTCTAAGTGGCCAAATGACACACCAATTAAAAAAACTAACTTCTGATTGGTCCATTGTGGCTTAAACCACAACACCTTTTTCAACACTGGGCTTCCTAATATCTAAATTCTCTTTTGGAGACTATTCCCACTAACAATGAGTGCTGGCTGCTAGGGGCTCTTTAAGTAATGATTTCTGCAGGAAGTCTTGTTAAACAAAAAAAATATAAGAAGCAACAACCTCACCCACCAGAAGTGCATGTTGTGAATATTTGTACAGCAAAATTCCAGCAAGGATTCCATGCTGCCACTCTGCAACTCCGCAGAGCAACGCTTGGCTCGAGATGAACAGCTCCCTTCAGATGGAGGGATTGAGTTCAGGCAGGGAAGGATTACTCACCACGAGTTACAGTGGCAGAATTTGGCCAGAGAAGCCAGGGCAGCCTTTGCAATATCAACACATTATTTTAAAACAGCTGGGAAATGGGTGTTCAGAAGAGAAAAAGAAAAGAAAAAAAAAAAAAAAGAAAAAGAAAAATAAAAAGGTGGGGTTGTTATGAAAGAGCATCAAATGCTGTCTTAATTTAAGCAGGAATTCTGATTTAAATTCATCAAATTGTGTTAAACTGCTAGTAGGCTAATTTGAAGAGCCCAGCACATTCAAGAGGCTGGTATTTAATTAACAAAATCACGCTTCACACAATGCCAGACAAGGGGTCAATCCTTGAATGAGGAGCTCCCTTGAGAGGAAAAGGCACAATTAATGCTGCAGAAACTTCTCTTTCATTCTCCTGCTGCTAAATATCACTGATTAGGAAGGACACCATTGTTTCTTAGTTACTTTTTTTTTGGCAAAGCTTTCCCTCTTGTTCTTGTCTCTTTATCTGACCCCTGCATCCTTTCCTCTAGTGGATTATGATCTCCAACTGGCTCCATGCATTTGTGATTGTATTTATACACTCAACCCTGAGAATATTATCCATGACTTCTGCCATGGACACAGGAGTTTCAGTGATGCCATTCTAGTGTCCATCTAGGAGTTCCAACCCTGTGCCAGGAAAATAGAAAAAAAGAGAATAAATCCTGGCTTAAAAGGATTTTACATGCCCCTAAAAAGACTGGGCAGGCTTCAAATTGAGATTTCTAAAAAATGTTTCAAGCTACTATGCCAGGCAGCCTCCATTCCTTAGCTCCAGGATAAGACCTTGTAAGTGTTCATTCCCTGAATTCAATTTTATTTGGAGGCATGAATCAGGAAACAGAAACCAGCTCCTGTTTTAGGACAGCGTGCACATACCAAAGTGAAGCAGTGAGAGCTTCTGGGAATGCTGATGAGCAAGGAGAGGAGATTATTTCAACACAAGGCATTTTAACAAGCAAAGAGAGACTGCTTAGTGAACGTATTCAAGAGTCCTGGCAGGCATGATTGTATAGGTAGAGCTCAGAATCATTTTCAGTCAGGGAAATTCCTTTCTTGCTCCTTAAGTCAGGGCATTTAAAATCGAAGTTTACTACTGCTCAGCTGAGGAAACATACAGGAGAATATCTATAAATAGCCCTGAGGATTTTTACAAGGTAGTTTTTGTCAGTGGCAAGATGTCTTCACAATTAGAAAACTCTGCCTGGGGTTCTTTGAACCACAAAAACCTTTCCTCACCAACCAGACTTCTCAATTAGCACTAAGAGTTGCTTCTGGCTCAATACTTCCCATAACTAATACTGTGCTTGTTATCCTCAAGTGTTTAAATTAAGATTAGTGACCTTCTGTTATTTACTACATGGCAGTAATTTGGTGTTGACCTTAAAGGGAAGGTGTTTAACTGTACATGAACATATATTCAGAACACTTCAGGAAAAAATTTACATTTATATTGCATGGAAGGACTACAGCTTTCTCTTTCTGCCATTTCTGGTTCTTACAGACTTTATTCTGTGGACAATGTTAATAACTTATAAAGGGTAAGACTTTTCTATTTTAAAGAAAATGTCACATTACCACAACATATGTATAATACATGATTCCTCCCTGCAATTCAATCTGTACACAACACTTGAGCAAAAGATCTTTTGAAAGAAAAATAATTAAGAACCAATGAAAGACAATAGTGGGAGGGCAATGGCGAATGTGTGGGCAGCCTTTGGTAATTATCCAGTAAAAAAGATAAATTAGATTTACATTCTATCAGCAAACAGGTTGATTGAAAATACTTATTCACTGGACACAACCTCATTCCTTTTAGGCTTCAGCAATATGTTCTCCTCACTTCACAGCTGAAATAAGTGCTTTCAGAATTACTTCACAGGTCTGGAAACTACTCCCTGGAAAAATGTCACTTCTGTTCTCTTTTCCCCATTGTGTTTGTCTGATTCACCATGAATGTTCAGCAGTCTTCGGCATAAAACTTTGGTTGCAGCAGTGCAATTATAGAAAAAATGCCATTTTATGGTCTATCTTGGAGATTTTATTAAGAATATAGGCATGATTTGTTGGATGCCTCTGTGATCTAACTGTAAGGACTATAAAAATCCTTTACCATTGTCTCTCAATTGTTATGTCAGAATTAAATTCGTTACGAGAATAACTTCAAGTGGAATTTTCAGTAGAACATTCACACAGCCACAAAATATCTCCTTTACAATCCTTTACACCTTTAATATATTTAAGGGGAACAAACATCTGAATCAGCAGATAAACTCTTTTCTCTAGGTGAACAATACCTTAAAAACAAGGATTAATTAACATTTCATGTTAGACTGAGCCTTCCACATCTGTTCCACCCTCTAATTGCAAATACAAAAAGAACACAGTCCTGAATTACACCTTTAAAAGTTAGATCAAATTATTTAAATACTTGTGCATGATCCTTGTTCAGTACAGCACAGATTTACAGTACTTTTCTTGTAGCTTATCGGAAATTATAAACTTCTATATTTAGTTTCCTGAGTAGCTTAATTAAAAATGGATAAATAGAAGAAACTCTTCTTCCTGGAGAGCATGAAAATCTTTCATACAATATAAATGATATAATAAATAATATAATTCCTCATAATCCAAAGCTTCTCCTGAATGCAGTCACAGAAGGATTGGTAACAAAGTCTTACTGCATTTCTGACCTGTGACATCACTCTCAGGTGCTGTTTCAAACTTAATTCTGAGACAGTTTGTAATCTTCAAATTGTTACTAAGCATCATTACAAAGAAAAAACAGAAAAGCAATGAATGGCATTCTCCCCATAGTGCAGCTACGCAGTCCTTTAAAAAGTCCACATTCTTGCAAGAAACAAAAGAAAAATAATACACAAACACTGAAACTTTACAGTCAATAAGTTCTACATGGAAATTTCTTGGAACTGTCAATATATTTTTTGCCCAAATTCCTCTGATTTATCTATTTTATTTTCTTTATGTAGTTACACATGCAAGGGCTTCATAATAACAGCAAGGTCCTAAATCTGTTGGTGTTCTTACATTTTTACAGCTAGTTAATGATCTCTGTTAAATAATAAATTTTTTAAAATTTCCTTAGAGAGTGTACCTGTGGTTTCCAACAGCCTCTGGAGCCAGCAATGAATGAAGCTCTTTATCACAGAAGGGATGAAAAAGTCCTTTTTATTAATCAAATTTTAAGATTTTCATTTAAGACCTACTAAATAAAAGTCCAGAACTAGCAAAAACAAAGGAATCAAAGAAAATGTTCAATAGAAATTTGTATCTGCTTCATTTTGAAGCATTTTAGAAGAAAGCCTCATTGGAACAGAGGTATCAAAATAAACTGACATTTAGTAAGTAGACTTTTCTTAGCCTCTGCCTTCACTGGAAACATACTGGAGATCCCAGAAGTAAATTATCAGCTTTTTTCCCTTGTTGTAATTTTCAGGATCTTGCTTATACCAATAACCTGAAACATCCCTACATCTTTGTTTCAAAATAATACCTTGTGAGCACAGTAATGAAAATGCTCTCACTGCAATTATGCAGAACTTCTCTAAGTGTGAGGAATTTGGAATAAAATTGTACTTTTTAATCCTCATCTCTTCCATTAGATAGAGAAGTTAGAGTACCCCTAGTTGAATTACAGGTTTAAGATGTTTTCACTATTTCATGAAAACCTACTATTAGAGTGGCTGTTTTATCAGAAATTGCTATTCTTTTGTCAAAAATATTTCCCTCATAGTTAGAAATAATTTCTTTCAGGCATTCATAGAAACCCTGCTATAGTATCACTCTGAAGGATACCAGAAAAAAAAATCAGTGGATTTCTGTAGGAACCAGTGTTTTATTAGGGAAATTAGGGATTGGAGTAATAAATAGGATTCCTTCATTCACCCTGAAATGAATGTATTCTGCATCCCTGCACTACCTCACCAGAACACCTCTGAATAGCTGTCATCTCAATGGCATAGTTTGTTCCAATTCTATAAATTTTGTGTAACAAGAAAAGAAAAAAAAATAGTTCCGTGATGCCTGCAACTGAATTGTGTTTTCACATCTGAGTTTTGATAGACTTCAGGCTTTTTTCTCTGTTCCAACAGCACCAGAAAAATAAAAAGTCCAATTTATGCTTTAAATATGTATTATATACCTATTTCGTTTCCTAAAAGCCCTGATGCTCAACATTATTTCACATCATCTTATGTGGCTTTCAATTTTTTTCTTTCTTTAGATGTTAGAACATGCAAAGAAAGAAAAAGAGAATAAAGATTCATATACATGAGGGGGGATGCCTAGGTGGGCAAACATTTTCATATATTGTGATTTAATTCCAAGGGCCATTAAATGTTGAGAATTTAAGTGAATCTCAGCAGACAACTACAATTCAGATTATTACAGAAGTAATAAAATAACTGAACTCTGGGGCTGTTGTTCACTAATATAAGCTTTCACATGTCAACTAACTGGCTGGCCTGTGGAAATTAATGCCAACAGACCCAGACTTGTGCCTTTGGTTTCCTCACATTACTTTATCTTCCAGTTTCTATTTTTGCTGTTAGGAGCATTTAAATTTTATTTATGCTGCAGCTTTTCAGCATTTTCTCGATATGCTCCATTTTTTTCCCAAAATATTAAAAGATTGACTCTCATTACAAACTCAAAAAAAAACCCCAAAGCAACCAGAGCCAAACCAATAGTAAAAAATATAGAATTAAAGACCCTAAATGCCCTAAATGTGATATATCAGTTAAACAGAGTTTAATATCAGCATAAAATTAGATAGTTTATTCATACATTGCCTTGGTACATATACCAACACCTTGTCTGTAAAGACCTCCAGCATATTAAAGATTTTAGCTACATCCTCACAAAGAACCATCTCCTGTTATGGAAATGCTCCATAAAGAGAGGAAAATCATGTTGAGAGCTCTTCTGCTTTGGCAGATTAGTTGGAGACAAAGTATTTCATCACAGAGGAACATAAAATGAGCCCAGGTAAAAAGCACTGACTTTTTATTACCTATTATATAGATTTACACACTATAATAACTAAATTTTACTCATTTGGAAGTAACATTTAATTAATCAAAGGGATAGAAGACTTAATACAAAGATACCATTTTATGAGGGCTGATAGAATTAAGAGTTGTTGTCAACCAAAATCTTCCTGCTTTTCCATTTGAAAATAGGGGAGAAGCAGTTTGCAGATAAAATTTGGAATCTGAATTTCTGAAATATACCTAGAATATAAATAGGATCACAGTCAGAGTTTCTTATGCACCCATTCTGTGGTGAGAAGCACCTCTGGCCTTGATTTTTTGGAGCATTACAATGCTTTTTCTAATTCACATAAGAAGATGAGGAAAACAAAGGCACACAATTGAACAACAAGGACTTGCAGCTGCATCCTGTAAAATTAAAAGGAAAAAAATCGGAAGAAATTCAAAAGAAAATCAAAATCATCTACGAATGGGCCACTTGGATTTTTAGGAAAACATGTCTTTATATGTCTACCTCTGAGTCCATGAAGTGTTATCCCTCCTGCTTTTTACATTACAGGGAGACAGGGAATTTAAACTGTAGCACTCTGAGAAACTCCTCTACGCCCAAAGATAGGAGGACTGCAGATACCCTTGTACACAAATACTTTGAGATCAGGTCTCTCATATAGATTATATATATATAATTGTAATAACTGTTACAATATATTACAACTACAACTGTAATAATAATTATAATATAGATTGCTTTAGTGCCTCACTAGACAAAAGCAGAAAATAAAACTGTGGCATCTGTAAATAAGGAATAATGATTCAGAGAAAAAGGTTGAATGTGGATATGAGAAGAAATGGAGTTTAGGAGGGTATAGAAACTTCTATGCTTTAGTATTTATTAGTTGCAACCACGACTGCAGCACAAATGACTGATGAGTGAATATTTGGTGGTTTCAACAAGCTTCATTATTCAAAAGTGGCTTTTTTCCTTCTCTTCATTTCCTTTTCACAGAAACCCTACTGATGCTCTAATCAGGCATATTGGACATTAACAAATTACCATAAATTTAGCATATCACAATTATTCACTTCAATATCTATACTCCCCCTCACATTACTAGGAGCAGATCAGAACATCTATCAATTTCCCTTTAACACAGGCCCCAGGAGCGATCTTTTTTACTACATATTCCAGCTCTAAAACAATCTCCCAACATCACCCAATGTTCAACAGTGCTGTATTTGTTCTGTTCAATGCTACTTTTCCATTCTCAATAAGAAGTATTTCAGATTTTCTGTTGTCATTACTGTGGATCGAGGGGATTTTCAACTGCTAGGTTCTTCAAAGAACGGGGGTTTGTGCTCTCATCTCAAAGTGTCAGGAATTAATGAACTCATAATGAACCATGTGTGTTACTGTGCTAAGTTCCTAGAGATGCAGACAACAAAATATATCACCTTTCTTGAAAGATGCTGCCAAACAAATTTTTGGGACAAAAAACAGTGGTCCAACACTTGAAGTCTCTTTGTCTGAAGCCCAAACTCTTGAGAATTGTCCCAGTTCCTTATTTTGGCCCCATAATGACCAATATTTAGCTCAGGATCTGGAATGTTCTAGCAAAGCCTGGCACAACAAGGGAACTGGAAAGGAAGGGAAGGGTCTCATTAGTAAACAAGTCTTTAATTGATTTTATTCTGGCCTTTGGAACACGCACTTTTCCACCCAGAAATGGCATCTTTATCTTCTCTCTGCTGAAGTACTCAGGAAAATTTACTTCTTCTGTTAATCTTGGGTGTTTTGGGACTAACTAAAGATGTTAGATGCAGTATATAGAAACAGACAAAGTAATAGCTAAAATCTCACAGAAACCTCTTTTTCTCCAAGAGAAGCAGCATGACATCATGTAATCACATATTAAATCCTCATACTGATCAAGAAAATTGGGATTCCACAGAAAATAGCATCACCCAGAGAAAATGAAATATATTAATGCACCACCTAACCAGTGATAGTCACCTTTTTTTGTCTTTTTACTCCTTATTGAGAAATCTTTTATTTTGTTGTTTTCTCCAAAACATTTATAATTATTCAAGCAGAGAGGGAAGTCAGTGAACTTGAATATCCAACCTCAAGTCACCACCCTTTTGTCTGTGTTTATCAGGAACTGCATCATCTATAATTATTTTAGTCCTGGAGATGAGGAGAAGAGGTTAGGATTAACAATTCAGAGCTTTTAATGCCTCTTATGAGGAGTGATTTAATGGACTGACCTTTTTTGGAGACATTCATGACAGAATGATGAGAAAGAAAACAGCTTAGAAATTTCCCTACGAACATGGGGGTTCCACAAGGCTTGTGAAATACTGGCATCACTGAAATTCACTTAAGTACTTGAATTTAATTTGTTTTCACCCTTCAAAAGGTGAATGCCCCCAGCAAAATTATACCCAAAACATGCAAGCTACACATAAAGGAAAATTCATAAAATATGCAAAGGGGTGTTGACTCAGTTTTCCTGGAATACTCTCACAAACAGAGTGAAAATCTGTTCTGTAACAGTGTTTTACTGCTCTGTTCCTTCCTGGGAAGCTCTTCAGAGAATCCCCAAATCACCTCTTCTCTCTTCATCGTTCTTTTCTTGGAATCTTCCTTTACATTTGATGGGAAATCCTAAATTCCTCACCAAAGTTTTGTGGGGTTCTTCTCTTCTGCATCCTGGAATGTTTTAGCCTCTGCAAGTTTCTTTTTTTACCTAAACTTTCCTCCTTTTAGAGGTGCCAAGTAGCTTCTTTGATTGTCAAAAATTGCACTATCATGCATGTATTGCATAGAAAGTACACAATTACATCCACCCACACTTCAGGGCTGAAGACAAAAAGCACAAGTAAGCAGGTGACAATAGAGAGGCATAAACACTTCTCTAAGTAATAATTTTATCCATTTTCCCTCTGTTTTAAAGTAAGACATACACGAGGAGCCAATATTGTAGTAAAATCTTTGTCCTTGTTATTGCAGTGAGCTCTTAGGACTGTTATTTGAAAGTCAGCTGCTGAAATCTGGTTCTGAGAGCTGTCATCTGCTGCCTGCCTACAAACTGCCAATAGATTTTCACTTCTATTGCCATGGAAACAAAGGTTGGCATGACTTAGAGGAAAAGAGGGGGGGAAAAAAAAAAAAAGTATTTTAGACAGCCAGAATTTCCAAACTTTGACCCAAGGTGGAATTCATCTTTATTACCAAAAAAGGTCACACTGAAAGGGTCAGGCAGGGATAGTGCCTGGCATTCTCCCTTCATTGTCTGATCTCCCAGCTGTCAAAACTGTGAGCCTGGCCAGATTAAATCATGGATACCTTCTCTCCAAAGCAGCTGCCTTTCCAAGGCAGTCAGGAGTGGGGAAGGAGGATGGATATCTGGGGTTTGTCTCACCTGGAAGCAGGACACAGCTGCTGAATGTGGGAACCTGCAAAGGATTTGACAAGCATCACAATCACTTCAGGGCCTGCCTAAACACTCCCATACTGTACCCAGAAAATAATTTAATCTGTAGGAGCTGCATTTCTCATTGCAGGCCAAAAGCATTTCTGAACTATCAGCTAAAGAAGCTCTCTCAATGTCCATTTAATAGAACAATCATAGAATAGGAGTCAAAATTCACCCAGCTTTAAGGTGGAACAATTCTTTCACACATTTAGGAATCATTCCCTGAGTCTGTCAGGTATTGGAAAGTTCATGGAGGTGTTTAGCTGTTTTTATTACACCTGACAGTGCCAGACTAGAAATGGAGATTCTATCAACACTTGCAAGCTTTCTTTCATCCATTTTTTCTCCTTGATACTTTGTCTTCATTTGTCACCAGCTGTCATTAACTCTGGAAATTATCCCAACTTTTCCATTTTTCTTCTCGAGTATCATTCATGGTATCATTCATTGAACTTTTAAAATTAGCACAAAGAAAACTACAGTTTAATTAATAACTGGAAGACACTGTTGATCTCAGTTTAGTTATCTGCTGTATTTATGGTCTGTTTATTAATTTTTTTAATGATGCCTTGCTACTGACTGCTTGGACCTTCTGTCCATTACAGCTCCTTTTTCCTCCATTTATTAACTTTTTTGTATGACCTTTTCTTTGCTTCCTTTTGCTTGAAGAGCATGAGGAGGGACCTGGTGGTGTTTCTCCTTGAGCAGTGAAGTGCCCCCTGTGTTATCCTCTAAATCACACTGTGTGAGCCAGAGGCTTGAGCACCTTGAAGCTTCTGCAACACGACTTTTCTTCAGACAGTGCATCATCCCCTGAGATCACACAGAGGAAACAAATTCTGTGGGCACTGTTGGGCACTGATGTGCCTG
This sequence comes from Brachypodius melanocephalos, assembly GCA_013398615.1. Taxonomy (NCBI): domain Eukaryota; kingdom Metazoa; phylum Chordata; class Aves; order Passeriformes; family Pycnonotidae; genus Brachypodius; species Brachypodius melanocephalos. The sequence goes on along the minus strand of VZSR01000055.1, from coordinate 4,314,773 downwards.
CAGGACTTCCAAAACCACTGCCCCAAACAGACAAAGTGGAAAATTAATAAGGAAATACACCTGGAAACAGCTGTCCCTGACACTTGTCAGATTCCTGTTTTAAAGAATCCAAGGGCTAAAGTCACAGATGTTGTGGTTTAACATGGTGTCTCCAGATCAGGAGGGTGGAGCAGCAATCAGGGTTAGCAAAGGTAACAGAACATTGCAGTTCTTTTCTTCAGGGGCTCAATAGCAGCTTCTCACAAAAGTAAAGCAGACCTCTCTTTTCCCTCCATACTCCCTATCCTTCATTAAATTACTTTTAAAAGCAGTTTACTCTGGCTTATATCACAACTGGATGAAAACTCACAGTACAGAACATAACAATTTGGTCTATATTTGGGGTTTGGCATTAAAAATTTTAGGATAATATTTCCACTCTTCTAATTATATATGGAAAGGGCAGCAGTGGCTTTTTTGAAATGAACAACAAATGGTTATTTAATCACGCAATCACTGCCACAGGAGGAAAGGAAAAGCAAAACAAGGATCATCACATGGCTCTCAAGGAAGTGCAAAAGCTGACAAGTGGCAGTGTCACCCCCCTGCCAGCCCACAGGAATGGGGGAAGCAATTGGATCCTGATGACCTGCAGACATTTCAAAGCTGGTTTCAAAGAAAAGCCCTGCGATGGAACAGCTCTGCTCTGCTCTGAGCACCTCCTGAGCCTTCCTGAGCACCTCCCCTGAGCAGGAAAGGATCTCCAGGGGATTGCAGGCACTCTGAGAGGATGAGATTAAGCAAGGGAGGTCAGGAATAGTGAAGGTGGAGAGAGCAAACAGGGGCAAAGACAGAAGGTGACATTCAGAGAATTAAGACATGGAAGAAGGGGTAAGCAGAGGTGAACAAAGATACAGGGGTTTTCTGCCCAGTGGAATCAGTTGTGTTTTAAAAAATGTCAACGTGCTGCTCAAAAGAGGGATCAAGGACACAAAGAGAAAGTTTAAGGGAAAAAGAGGACTCGTGAAACTGCTACACAAACATCCCTCATAAACTACAGGATAAAATTTTGTGTTCAGTCAGCTCCTGCAGCGGATGAGACCCACAGCCACTGACCCTTGCACTTCCATCAGATCATTTCCTTGCAATAGCTGCCAGGGAATCCTAAAGCTTACCTTCCCTCTCAGGTCCAATAAGTCATGTTTAGGGCTATTTATTTCAGTCACTAATCTCATATATCTATGCCTGTACTACTATCATTTGAAATACTAAGCTTTAGCCACACACAATTTTCAGTTTCTCAAGTTTCTAAAACTGTTTGCTTGAACATTTAAAGATTCTCTGAAAGTTTAGCTCTCCTTTTAAGGGGAAAAAAATTAATTCCTACAATTTTTTTATGGTTAAGTCAAGTATCATGCCACCAGTTTTTTGTGATAATTATATACTAAAACAGGCTTGACACAATATCAGAGAATAGATACTCAGAACAGGCAGGGAGTGAAGCATAATTTGCTGCTCCTGACTGATTTATTTCTCAAGACCAAAGGTTTCCAACTCAGAACACTACTGAACAAAAAACACAAGGATGGACTGAAACCTCTGTCAGACAGACCTAGGAAGGTCAAAACCTGAACCTTTTCCAAACACTGCTTTTCTGAAACTCTGGACTCCTCTTCTGGGAAGTTCTGGCTGGACTTAAGATCCTGTAGCTGAAGAAAACACAGAAACTGCTGTGAAAAAACAGTGTGGACACAGTGCAAAGAGACAGGAATTTTTCTGGGCCTGTCTCCAAAAAGAGTAACTCTTGGCTAAGCTTTGCAATTAAGTGGGAATGGGGTTTTTTTTCAGTGATTTAAAAACTTGTCAGGACTGCAGGAAAACCTGTGGCTTCTCACAGGTGCATTAAGCCTGGCAGCAGACATTACATTCCATTACCTTCCCCTCTCTCAGCCAAGCCCTCCAAAATAATGCTCCCACAATTAGGTCAGCCTCTGGCTCTCTAGGCTTGAAGAGCCAGCTACGTGAAGTGACAATCAGGGAAAAGAGGCATTTTTGGCAAGAGTTTCCTGAGTCACTTTGTCTTGTCACATACCTGCAGGGAGATCTCTCCCCCCCAGAACCTGACTCTTATTTATGTTCTGTGCTTCTGCACAAAATACATCTGATTTCATTCTCTCAGGCACCAGCTACCCCACAGAATTTTCTCCACCACATGGAGAAAATATTTCCCAAAGACTCTTCAGCAAACCACTTTGGTGCCAGCATGGTCACACCACACTTTGTGTGTAGAAGTTGCTCAAGTATGAAGGATTTTTGCCCCTTGGAGAATTCCACACATGGAGCTGCTGCTTGACAGAGCCCAGTGCAACAGCATCTGTTCTCTAGTGAGCATCTCTTGGAGTGTCAGTGACAGCTCTCTCATCAGTGCTTTGTCTCTAAAGGAACGTCTAACAAAGCTTGACACATGTTAAGATTTTTTTTTTTGGCACAATTGAAAGCAGGACAGAATTCTCCATTTATAAGAAAACACAATTATTTTCTCAGGAGGGGTAATTTAAAAGAAATAAGCCTATTTTACTGCATGGAATGGTTCAAGCTAAATGGACTTGAGGAGAGTGGCACTTTGAAGAAGTAAAGAAAAAAGATATTTCCCCACTGATGAATTGTGAAGCAGCATTAATAAAAGTGTAGGCCAGGCTGATCCCAAATGTATTGTAGAAAGGTAATTATAAGACTCCCTCTTTGCATATTTGTCTATTTATCTAGCAAAACCATGCTAGTTCTAGTCACGCATTTTTAAAATCAAATTAAAAACTGAAAACGTTGTGATGAAGAATTAATAATTTTTAAAGCATTATGCAATCATTTCTGTGGAATATTCATCAGAATAAAGAGTGCTTTATCTATCTGAGAGTATATAAATCAGTGTTTTTCAACATATTGCAGAAACTTGGTATGAGAGTGTAAAACATTCTCCAAGTTAATCTATTGGCAACCAGGCAAATAAATGTTAGAAAGATTAGTGCATTAGCACTTTAAAGCACCCAGAACAAGAGAAGTTAAGGCAAAATCCATGATATTAGACAGAAAATATTACCTTGCCAATGCTTTTACACAGAATTTTAATTGGCTGCCTAGTGAGTGCAAATTACCATTTGTGATTTGTTGCCACTACTACAATGTTTCATTACAGTAGTTTCTGGGGGGAAAAAAACCCAACACATTACAGATCTGCTTAATTTTCAATATTCTAGCACAGAAGTTCTATGACAAACAGTAATTGCTATATCAGAGATCTGGCTAATTCTCAGTGTTCCACATTCATGCTGATATGCCACAATTGGTAAGGCAATTGTTTTCCAATACTGCATTGAAAAATAACAGATAAAGACCTCATGCTGGTTTTTCACTGGCAGAGGTGGGAGAAGGGAGGGGAAGAGGTTTTCATCTTTCACTCTGATTGATGCTGGAGATGACATTTCTTTTTTTCCCTTCTTTAATATGCTGGTTTAATCCCAGGCAGCAAGTGAGGACCCTACAGACTCTTGCTCCCTTCCCCCTGCCCTTCCTTGGTGGGATGGGGTAGAGAATCAAGGAAAAAAGGCAAAACTCATGAGTTGAGGTAAAAAACAGTCCAGTAATTGAAACAAACTAAGGTATACTAATAAAAATTATAATAATAATGATGGTAATGAAAAGGAGAGAGAAACAAAACCTGAGGGAAACGGGTGATGCCCGACAAAATTGTTCACCATGCACTGAGCACAGCCCAAGCCAGCAATCAGCTCCTCACAGAAAACTTCCCCAAGTTTTACACAAACTTTCTGAGTATGGAATATTCCTTTGGCCAGTTGGGATCACTTGTCCTGGCTGTGCTCCCTCCCAGCTTTTTGTGCACTGGCAGAGCATGAGACACTGAAAAATCCTGGCCTTGGGGTGAGCATTACCCAGCAACAACCCAAACATTGCTGTGTTACCTTTATTATTCCCATACTAAATCCAAAACACAGCACTGCACCACCTGCTAAGAAGAAAATAAACTCTATCCCAGATGAAACCAAGACAATGCAGCAGAGAAATATTGGGAAGATAGGAATCTGAGCACAGAGACATTGGATTAAAAGTAGCTTGTAAAAGTATAGATCTCTGTAAATTAAGAGGATGTCTTAATTATGTTTTCTCGACTTTATGCTGACTCCCCTTTCAATCAAACCTCTTCTCTTCTTGTTTATCATTCACAATGGGCTTATTCCTTCCTTGCACCTCTTCTTATATTTTTCCTCACCCCTCACATTCTCCCTTTTACCCTACAACATCTCACTCCATTTTCACAACACCATCCCCTAGAGCTGGCTAGGGAAAACAGAAAATAGGGTGACTTTTTGTAGGAAGTTTACTGTGCTTTGCCTTGCTACATTAATCCCAAAACTTCAGCTTGGTTTTACAGATAAATGTCCTCTTTTGCAAAAAGCTGACTTCTCCAAACTTGCACATAGCCCTGTGGCCAGGGGTCTGGTTCTTGGTAACTCTTCAGGACCACTGTGCTGACCACCCCAAATTCTCCTTGGTATCCACAGCAGCAACTCAGCAAGGGGTCTGAAACACACCTGCTAGACACTGCGGTAGATCCTACACACCTTTAAAGGGTCAGAGATCTACAAATGCTGTCCCAAAGGCAGCCTGGTCTGACTATGCAGATTGCATTGCCACAGTGGTTAAAACTAAGCCCCCAAAGCTTGGTTCACAGTGTAAGGAAAAGGTTCTTCAAGTACACACACGGCAGCAGGTGCTCTGACATGATACATCTTGGTTTTCATCTCAAAGGTCTCTAAAAAAGAGAAATAATGATGTCACCTAACAAAAAGGTGTTCTTTTCTTAAGAATGATGAGCTCCCAAACTAAATGGCTTCGAGGAAAACAATCTATCTGAAAACAAAGGCTTTTTTTTTTTTAGTAGATGTGAAAAGCTCTGAAGTTTGCTTGGGGCACTTTAAAGCCTCCCTTTGTAAGGCGTTCATTCACTTCAACCTTGTTATCACCCCATCTCCCTCTGTTCATCACCGGCCATCATTAAGCTCTTTCAAACTCTAAAGGTTAATTACAACATAATTGTTCCCCTTACACTGACTGATCCATAGATAAAACAGTTTTCCTTTTAAGTAACAAATAGAGAAATAAAGAAATAAATGGAAGGGAACTATTCTTATTTAGGATCTGTTCTGGAAGAACTTTCTTAAATATTAATAAGCAATTCCTACGCCAATAAAATCTAGGCAGTACCTATATAATTTACATAAACCAGTGGGATGCCTTGAAAGGGGGGTTTAAAGGAGTTGTGGGGAGGGAGATAAAACCATCCTTGTGGTCCATGTTTTACACATCAGATGCAAAATACAGCAGCAACTCTCAAAGTGCAGCTGCAGCAGCTGAGCAGTTTGTGGAGTTTGGAAGCAGGATCAGCAATGGGTTTCAACTTTGCTGCTCACACGAGCACACACAGCTTTAATCTGGAGTGGAGTCACCATTTGTCTTGTCTGTATATCAGTCAGATATGGAAAAGTGCGAATAAGTCATAACAGAAACAGGAAAACATCTCCTCACACCCATCTCCTCAGGATCCCAGATTTTATTTTTGTTCTTTGGCTTTAGATTTACTTTACCACAACAAATGGCAGGTTCAGAAGATGTGGCAGATCAATTACAACAACTTAGACTGCTTTTTGGTGACAGGCTAAATCTTATGTATAGTTTAAAATGGTAATTATTTCATTCTAATATTCTGTCGTTTTTATTATATTTGTGGTTTATTTTCAGCATAGGTGGCATGTTAAATTTGACTTAGTCTAAACAGAGGCCATGAGATGGGGGGCTTGAAGAGGCTAAGGGACAATATCAAGGATGATCAATATGACAGAGAGCAGCAGTTGTGCTTTTTTAGGGCCCAATAAATATTTTTAAAGATGTAAACTCAAGCAATCATATGAAGACAGAGGTGGAGATTCAATGACAGTGCAGAGATGTTGTCAGAAGTCCATCTGTGAGGAAAAAAAGGGCAGAGGTGAGTACGTGAAGCAGTGAGAACAGAACATCACTGATAAATTAGTAGGAGACAGCACAAAGAGCTCCTGTGTTTGGGTGCTTTAATTTCAGTTTCCAGTAGAGAGGCAGCAGTTGGTGGCAGATGTGAATAAAGGGTCAATAATAATCACCACTTTAGAGACGTGTGTATTCCACCTGCAGCAGGGGAAAGGGAAAACTCTGGCAATAAGAAAGACACAAAAATCGGAGAAAGCAATGAGAAAGAAACAGGCGAGAGCGAAAGGGAAGGGATGAACATGAAATACAGATTTGTGCAGTAGGCTGAAAAGGGAAAGAAATAAAGGTCACAATATAAAGAAAACGAACTACTAGACAGAAAACAGACATCACAATGCAGAGCAAAATGTTGTGAAAGGCACGGGACAGTACAACACAGATAATGGTTGTTAAACCTGTGCCCCAAAGAAGAGGAAAAAAGAAGCTCATAGACAAGTGAATGAGGAAAAGCAGAGAGGGGTTTTGAGAGAAAAAGAATTGTTATCCTCAGCAAACATTTTGACATTTGGTAAATCTGAATTAGCTTAGATTCACTGGTACCAATTTTGGAGAGTGAAATTTCTGTTAGAGATTCAAAAACTGTGAAAATCGGATTTTAGATAAATGGCATTTCCAAATACTAATGCCCTGAATTACAGATCATAACAGATTGAAATATATCTGGTTGGGTAAATTAATAAATTGCAGATTGTAAGCTATCTGGTTGGACATTAGTTGTGCTGGCAACATTCAGAACTAAACATTTCAGAAAAGGACATCTCAGTCTCTAAAAGCCTGTAATCCAACAAAAAATAGCTAAAACCCTGTTTTCTCCATTGGTCTTTCTCTTTTCTAATTTCAATAAAATTTTGGGTTTCAAAGGTAGATTTTGGTTTTCCTTTCCTTTCTAAAATATTAAAAGCAGTTGCTTGTCCTTGCAGTTCCTAAAATTAATTAAGAGACGAAGTTTACTTGCATACAAGCTGTGAGTGTTTAGATTCAAGTTTCTGGCAGAAATCACATCTAATCTGAGTGTCCACAGTACTTTTTGAAAGGTGTTCAAAGGTCTCACTAATGTTACAGACGATGTGATAAAATCCAGATGAAAGCATTGCACTTGGGACAGAAAAAAAAATCACTGAGTTATAGGAAAGGAAACAATTGGAAGATGTTATCCTCACTCTCTTTTGAAGAGCCTGGAGCTTATAATAATTTTCTCATTCACATCTCAGATAGGAACACCTTTGGAGCAGCCATTGCCTTTTGTCTGAGCAGCCAGCTGCACCTTAAACTAGGTTTATGCTCACCAGCTTTAAATCAGAAACATTTGGGTTTATTCCTGTAGTATCTGCTGGCCTTTATCAAGTTGACTTTGTTATTAAATCAATGCCATATATTTAAAGGCCTAATGAATATAAATATTTATCGAGGAATCCTATCTTTGTCTCTCAAACCCTTTACAAAATAAGCATAAAGTTTGCTCCTAAAAAAGCCAGGCATCAGAGTTCTGTGTTGCACTGCCAAACAGAGCATATTGTTGGATTAAATTAATAAACAAGTAATCTTGTTGGCAGAACTCTCTCCCAAGAATCTTGGTAAACACTTTGGTTGGATATCTATTAAAACTTGTGAGTGTTTACAATATTTTTCTATTACAGTAACATGTGTCAAGCATCAAAAAAAAATATTACTTGTTTATCTCCCATGTCAGTCTGCCTTGCTGTGCAACTTTCATTTTCTGTTTACCCCCCACCCAAAAGTGAAAATATAAAGAGAAATTTAACACTAATTGGTAGCAAAACCAGCATCATTTAAAGTCACACCATGCCATTAAACTTTGTTATGATGAACTACTGGGGTTCATTTAGCTTGTGAATCACTTGGACCTTTCACTTCAGATGAAGCAATGACAAAGCTACAGTTCATGCAATCAGGTAGTAATACATAAAATTATCCAGTCACCAGCTGCTCCACCAGAATTAATGGAAGTGTGGAACACAGATTTCTTCTGAGCAAAATGAGATTAGACACCTGGGAATATGTTTAATCTCGCAAGGTAGTGTAGTTACAGCTGGAAAATCATAGAAAGACTCAACAGGTACTTAGAACAAGCCTGGACATCCCCAATTTTTAAAAGAATGCAATTTTTCCATCACCATGTTTCATAAGATATTCCTGTATTATTTGAAATATTCTACAGGTTTCCTGCTGGAACTGTATAGATACTTCTCTTCACAAAGGAGAAAAAAAACCAGCCCTAATCCCTGTTCCTACAGTTACTGGCTGTACTCAAACTCCCTGCAAGGCATCACACCTTTGCCTAGGGACAAAAAAAA